>JAFELL010000709.1:0-46683 GCA_019059645.1 Caranx melampygus
TTTCAGAAAGAAAAAGCCAAGGATTTCAAGAGCCAGATAATCAAATACTTGGAGGCAATGCTGCAGTCCCAACAACGGGTAATCTTTTAACTATTCACTACTGGCTTTAATTTGTACATTTCACACTGTAAATTATATTGGTATGATTTTAAATGTAGTAACTGTCAAGTACTGAAACCATGCACTGCAACTGGATTTTTATCTCCTTATATATTGCAGCTTATAAAGTTCTGGGAGGCGTTCCTACCTGAGGCAAAGGCAATAGCTTAATGAAGAGAGAGACTATGATCAAAGACCCCAACTGCCTTTTTTGAACACTTTACCTCTTGACCAGCAACTGAGAGGACAATTTTGAAACACAAGAAACTTCCATCCATTTTTTTCTTTTATCTTTTTAATCATAGTGTATTCTCTTATCTTGTACAGTTCTTTGATATAATAGCTGTCGCATTTACGTAACATTTCTTTTTCTTTATGTTTGTGACTTAAAGATGTATGACGCAGGTATCAAACAGAGGGTAACGTGGCCATGGTATTTGTCAAACTCGCTCACTCTCGGGATATGTATTTATGTTTCTTGCTTAAACCAGTATATTAAAGAATTAACACTGAGGTACTGCCCTAGAGTAACATTGTCTATAGTTTACATTAGAACATATATGTATGTAAGTCATTCCAGTCTCTAACAGCTTATGTCGATGGATGCATGTCAGATGTTTTTGATGCACTAAAATGTATTGTACAGTCAGAAAGCCGATTGTTTTCTAATAAAATACCACTATGATGATGACTGAGGTCATTTACCAGAAGTATTAGCACATTGTTACAGTGTATCACACAGTGAATATTAGATCATAGAAATCATATTCAGACTCAGATGTCACAAGGTTACAGGTTTGACTGAGAAAAAAATGCAAGATTACAGTGAGAGCAGGTGGAGAAGATGCAATCACTGCTTTGTTGGTATTTTCTACGATGATGTATTTGCTAGAATTGTGTTTATGATCAACTTCTTCCACAGAGTTTTCAGTACCTAGATTTGTTGTATCAGAGATTGAGGCCAGAGGAACTCATTTGGAACTGCTGCAGAGATTGTTTGTTGCCCATGTAATGACTCTTGACATGTATGTACACATGTACAGTACTTGAATTGAATCATACAACCTCTGTCAGATATTATTTGTAACCATGCATTTTTTGTTGTTGTGTTGTTAAATTGGTTTAACAAAGACAGAAAGGCACAGACATTCAAGTGATATGGTCCCTTATTTTCTTATTCAGCATTTGTAAGTGTAGTTTCTGTCATGTCATATTTACGTAAGAATGTGCTTTATTTTTGTAACCACTTTGCATTAGCACACACATTTCCTGGAAATGCTATACAGGTAGATGTACAAAATAAATATGATTGGTTAAACTTTGGGCACTGTTTTCATTTTGTGTCTGTATTTTGTCTTTGTTGCTGTGATTTTAGTTCAGAAACTTGGATGAAACAACCAGCCCCCAACCTCTTGCAATATTTCAAACAGTGGTGTCTTTTCAAGAAATGCTTTGAATGTTAACAGGAACTGCAGGTTGAAAATTACACCTGATCTTCGGTATTTTATTCATAGAAAACCTGTCTGCACACTGCCAAAGCTTTGTGACAGAGCAGATCCACATATTTGACCCAAATGATGAAACTGATTAACATGTAGTCCCTGACAAAGGAAATGAAGTTTGAACACCCTGCTGTCCCAATGAGGTTTATATGATGCATTAAATGTTCCTGAGCAGTTAACATTTTTCAGTCATTTTGTGAATGGCTTTCCAAAGTTAAGAATAAACATTGTAGCTCAGTACTGACCTTATCTTACTTAGTTTGATTGCTGCAGTTTAACCATTGGCAGAACTTAGGAGTGTGTGTGGAGATCTGGAGTAACGGGGAAAAAAACTGACATTTGACTGAGCTCCTAACTTCCTGGCAGGACATGAAGTACTTTTTGTCTGACAAGTATTGCACTGATCAGTTGTTTGGCCTTTAAAGTATCCCAAAGCCCATTATCCTGGAAAATATCCAGAACCTACATTTTTGCATTTGTTCTACCTAAAATAATGAAATGCAGGCACCCGTCAGGGTTTGCATTTAGTTGAAAAGTGACTTAAACATATGGATATTCATTTAATCAGACTTCTGTAGTGCTGGGAGAGGATGAGTTTTCTTTATTCATAGTATTACAGTCCCCAGTGGAAAACACTTTTTGGATATATATCAGTAAATGCAAGTAGTTAAGTGCCAAAAAAAATTGAACAGTAAAAGAACCGTTCTTGAGTAACTGTGCTTTGACTGTTTGCTCCAGTGTGGTTTACTAATGTTTTAATAGTTGCAGCATTGCTCCAAAGGTCTGATGGTTAATTAGCCTCCATCAGTCTGACCTGGAAGTGCGCGCGGTCAGGCGGGCGGTGCCGTCCTTCTACATCCGGTGTGTTCGGACCTCTCTCGGGCAGCGAAGGCAGACGAGCAGCGAAGAATGGAGAGCGCTGCTGCTAACGACACTCCGCTGCTAGCGTGAAACATCAGTAACAACAAGTAACAGCGAAAACCAACACACTCAGCTCCGGCAACTCGTGTACATTTGGTGTGACAGATACACGAGCTGCGTCCGCATCGTGTGGATTTATCACGGCGAAGGTGAGCCTGTGGTGTTTGCTTGCGACGAGCTAGCAAACCAACATTAGATAGTAGGCTTGTGGTTGTTAGCTAATATTTTCTCTGCTAACGGAGCTAATTCCTTGTTGCGCTCGGACCAGCTGTCACCTACCCACCAGTAGGTGTTAGCTAAGGCGTTAACACCAGCAATGAGTCCGGCTGCTGTATTTGCTCACTATTGACTAGCTCAGTATTCATTGACAAGAAATGTGTGTGGCGTTTTTTTTTCGTAGGTAATATTTTAAGCCAGAGCAGCCACTGTGGCCAAGTAATGTTTGGCTAACGTTAGCTTGTTTCTGGTCAGTTGGGGTTTCTTTTGGGAAGCTGGAGCGCTAACTGGCTAACGGTTTGTTGGGTCACTAATCGATGTGACCATCACTAATGTCAGGCTGTCAAGGCTGCCTTTGTCCGTGAAACGCTGGCGTGCAACTGCCAGCCCGCTTCCTTGTTTTGACTGAACCGGAGGCCTGCTTACAAGGATCGATCATCTTGATATTAGCCTCAGCTGCTCTGCCTTGCACTTCCTCACATATGTCCTGTTGTCTACACTCGTCGGTGCAGGCTCAGGGATGCACACACGGGATGGGTCAAAATATAAAATTAGCCTGTTTGAACCAAGGTCCCTTCTCAGCCTGGTCACAGTGAGCAGATGTGTATTGAATCATTATATTGGTCCAAGTTTGATTGAAGTGGAAATATTAAAGTTAGATTGTACCTCTCTCCTAGTCTAGATCTAAATGTGTTCTTGTGCTCAATGTGCTCATTCAATGCGCACAGATAAGGTCGGATTTTCCCTGGCTGGCTGCATACATGACTTTTTGCTGAATCAATAGAGTCGTCCCCTATCTATCAACGTAATTGGTTATCCCATTTTCCACTAAGTTGTGGTGGGCATGCTCTAAGAGAGCAGTGCACACCAGCCCTGAAGTTGACATTGCATTTAGGACCAGTGTATTTGTCCAAAGCAGTGCAGTGTGAATCCATGATGAATTGTTGTTGGCAGCAGTCAGTGAAGTTCAAGTAAGCTAAACGTTGTTATCACAAAATGGGAGATATACTTCTGCTGATCATGCACTATTTGTGAGATTTGTAGATTAAACCCGTTCTTGAGATCACAAGACTATTTTCAAAGATGTTGGTGCACATATCAGTCACATGTGCATGAGCTGGTCTGCACAAATCGATGGAGCAGAAAAAGTATGGATAGTGTAGATTCCCACCAGTTGTAGGTGATAAGTGCTGGCTTTAAGGAGAGAGGCAGCTGCCGGCTGGCACTGCCACAGTGGGAGTCTGCGCTGTTGGCAGGGCCCCCCTCTCAGGTTGATCTTTCCACTGAAGGTTAATCACTCTGCTCGGAGCCTTTATGTTCTGTAAAATGAAATGATGTCAACAGATTAGTCATTTTTAATAGAGGCTAATCAGCTAGAAGCCTTTCAGTTTCTCAAGATTTGTTGAAGGCAAATTTTCATTGCCACCTTTTGTCTGTCACTAAAGGAAATGGACCAGTGAATGGTGCTGTATTTTAAAACTAGCAATTAACCAATTTCACCCCCCCCCCCCAAAAAAAAAAAAAACAAACTTGTGAAACATTTAGTTTTGATTACAGCATCATCAGTGTTTTTTGGGTGTCAGTCTTGATGCTTTATGTCCCACTTGGGACAAAGAGGATTAAGTAAGTAGTAGTCTCGCTGCTATGGTTTTGTATGCTGCTATTACTGTTACAGGTGCTTTTTATTTGTATATTGTATCAACATTGTAAATATGATACCCTATGTGTATCTTGTTTATATACTTAAGTATACCAAAAATCTGCATCATAATTATCAGAGAGACTAGAACTAGGAATTAAAAGTCAGTTGCGTAATTTTCCCTGATAACAGTGACATGACAGATGAGAGAGCGGTGAAACATTTTATCTGTAGTCACAGCAGCTTCATGATGACAACATCTCTAGCTATATGACAACTTCTGTTTACGCAGAATTAACTTTATATAAAGTGTAAAGTGGTTGGATGTCCTCACATTGGAGAAACCCAATTTCACTTGAACAGAATGACATGCATGTGTTTGTTAAAAAAATATGCGATGGTGTTTTTGTTTCTGCTCACTTGCATGCATGTATGAGGTTAGCTCATCAATTAAATAATTATGACTGCAGTTATCTTGGAAGCTAAATGAGTGGCATTCTAATGTGTAAATAATTATAATGCTAATCATTGTGTGTGTCTTGCATTTAATAAGAAAAAGTTCATTAGTCAATGTGCATATTGATTTCAGTATCTCTGGAGCACTCATGCTCCGGCCATGACAGCATCAGATTAAACTATCTAACATCAGGCTGTGCTGTCATGCAGCTATACCATCAGCAAACAGGCAGCCACATTTACCACACATCTACTCTATTCCAGCACGAAAGCAACTCAAGTCTCCACCATGAAAGTGTAATATGACACGCAATACACAAAGCATGGACACAGTTACAACAATTGAGCACCAGCTCAGCATTTCTCCACTATGCTCATCAGCTTGAAGCTGCACCTGGAGATGTAGGGTGGGAATTAAGAATCACTTCTCATTTAACCTCGGTTGTCTGTGGTCTGATTCCTGTTAGTGATGCAGCTCTGTCAGTATCAGTTCCTTGTATTATTACATGCATATTGCCTTCACTGCCTTTAATGTGGAGCCTTAGTGAATGTATGTACAACTGTACTCATTGTAACAGCCAGGACAAGGGCTGACTTCTATATTTGCAGAGGATTTTAAGCAACCCTGGTTGTAGTAACATATACTTGATATGATATATTTATGCCCAAGTTGTGACACTTTGAAATGCTTTACCAAAAAGGACATTAATAAGTCAATAAATAATGATCTCAATAAGTTAAATCTATAATGGCATGAGAATGTCTAAAACCCTTTCATGTTCTCCACGTGACCAACCAAATGACTTTAATGTGGTGCCAAAAGGTGTGTATCCTCAAACACGTGCTCGTTTATCCGGAGACATGGCACCTCAACAGGGATGAAGAGCTGGGGATTCCCCACCTTACATCAAAACTGAAGCAGCCATTAATCAAAACCAGAGAAGCCATTTGTACAGACCACAGAGCATTTTCTGTTCCACAGTAACAGTCCAGCAGATTGCTTGAATTCATTCTCCTCTTTATTAATTAGGCGGTCGACTGAGATGAATTCACACAGACTTGAATGCAGGATAATAAATTGCAATTTAATGCAGATACTCCATGGTATTTATTTTGTGATTGGCTCACATGGACAGCAGAAAAAAAAAACACTTCTGAAATGCTTGCTTCCCTCACAACACCACCTCTTATTATGTCAAACACTATAGCACAGGGACAGAAGCAGTAGTTCCATTGGGTTGTATTTCACTTTGCAGCTGTATATAACATTTTTACAGTACAGTTTGTTATATTTACATGTGTTTCATAATAAGCAGTAAGGATGACTCATTAGAGCATATCATGTGCTCAATGCACCTTTGTAATTAAGGGTGCCGATGTTTAGCCCCCATCATAAAGTGTAGAGTTGCTGCCTTTTATAGCATGAATTAAGTTCTCGTCTCACTTTAATGTTTATTTTCCTGTCCTAATCCTCAGCCTGGGCATGTCTGAACATGTTTCAGACACAGTGCAGCTGTGGTGATATAGTGATACAAATCACAAATGCATAAAGCAGAGGAAAGAAGCTCTACGTTCACTTTTATGTCCATATAGTCAATTTACACTTTAAACTGTGTTCTTTCACATAGAGCAGCACCTGTGACACATGTGTTACTGTGCAATTCAACACCAGTCAATGGCTCATGTGAAAACACCTTTAAGTGAAGCTTGCACATATTTTCACCATAACCGTAACAAACAGGACTGATGTAGGACTGAATGACATGACAAGAGGTTGTATTATTAAGTATTAATTGGCAGATGTTGCAGTTGTGATATTACATCACATTGCAGTCATTATTTCAGATACAGTGGCCATTTTGTCATTTTATGTGAAACACATGATGTGATTTAAAAAAAAAAAAAAGTAAAAATCAAAATAATAATGATAATATAATGTTATTAAAATTCATGGCCTCTGCACCAAACCAGCATGTTCTTTTGACATCGCTGTAGCACCATGATGCTTCCTCAGCACTGCAGTGTTTGTGATTTGTCTATGACACTTTATTGATATTATTTAGAATAATAGTTCACCCTAGTCTCGTGCATTACACATGTTGCACTCTCATGTGTCAAAAGAGGATTTTACTATAGATCTTAGATTAATTGTTATGAAAATGAGGAGAGTCCTGAAATATTTGATGGGCTGTGATTTACTCCATCTGCATGAGCCAATGAGACAATTGCCCAGTGATGTGGCAGCCAGTTGTCAGCTGACTGGCTAACATGAATCACGCCTCTCTTGCTTTGGTACTGTCCATGCTAAGTCTAGCCAGACACTCCACTGATTGAATCTTCAGTGTAACGATCGCAACGTGGAACGAAGTGAAAGTTAAAGCTGTGTTTAGCCGTGTTACAAGGTCGGGGTGTAATTGTGCAGCTCAGCAGTGATGTGCATAAAACGCAGTGTCTGCCTGGCCCTAGTCTTCTGTGACCAGGCTGAGCACAGGTTGTGTGTGTGTTTTTAAGTCCTGCATCCAGCACAGAGTTTGTGTGTTTGGGGAAAAAAAAAAGAAAGAAAGAAAAGGTAACCTGAGCAAAGCTAAACACCGGTGCACACGGGATGAGACAGGCCTACAGATGATTATTTGCACAATGGAAACTGTTACAAGCTCACCACTGGTCTTTGCTGCAAACCTGTTTTATGGCCGTGTTGTTCTGTTCCTGGTTTTATGTAACAGCAACAGTGCACAGTTGCCCTTGAGAGCAAACTAGCTGTCTTTGATGCTGAGATCTGTGCAGGCAATACTGAGCATGAGTCATCCGGAAGCCCACACACAAATACTTTGAGCAGCAGCCTTTGCAGCCGTGCTCAGGAATTACAGCATTGTCATGAAAACATTAGCTGTTGTTGTCTTTTTTCTTTTTGAAAACATAAAAAGTATCTTTTAATAGAAACCATAGAGCAGTGCTTTGATATATTTTTTGTTTAGTTGTAATCATAATGAATGGAGCTGGCAGTCTGCTTAATGTATGACCGACCTTCTCATCTGCAGTTTGCTTCAGTCCTTTAACTTAGTGGAGATGATTAACACAATAGGAAGTCCCTAAAGAGGCTGTTTGTAAACACCTCCTGTGTGTGATTGCTTAATCATGCACCAAACTGTCTGTGTTTTTTTTTTTCCAACCACATGATTTAATATTTACATAATTCATGCCCATGGTAGAAGGGGGTAGATATGGTAGGAGGGGTAGATATGGTAGGAGGGGGTAGATTGAACTAAAATGATTTTGCTGAGCACTTGACCAAATTAGATCAGCGTCCATCAAGTTGAACTTTGGCGTCATTGCAAGCGCATGTAGCTTTATTTAATTGTTTACATGATATTTCTAGCTGATACTGTCCAGAGTCTTCAATGTCTCCGTGGTCACAGACTGTGACTTAAGGTTTATGTTGATGCTTCAACTGGCTGCTGTGTTTTCTGTGACCACTGAGAGCTGATGACAATCTCTGTAGCTCAGCAGCGCGCTCACCATCTACCACTGTCTACTTGTAAACAGTGTGTGTTTATTTCTCATGACCTTCAGAATGAGTTAAACTGGCCCTCATAGAGTGAAGTTAGAAAATATTACGCTGTTAAATTGTAATTGGGAAACTTATTGTTGTGTTATTATTGGTCTTTTGTAATGTTTTTAAAGCAAAGTATTTTATATAGTGTAATGTAGCTGCCCTGCCATTTTCAACATGACATGGTATCAGATCTTTTTGAAGAAGGACTGCACTGTTCATCAGAATATTATCTAAACCACAGTTTAGACAAATTGTAATAGATTTTCATTATTTTTTTGATAAAGGTTAAATGTATCACAACATACCAAGCACTGTGGTGATAAAAACTGCACTACAAATCATTCTCTCTAAATGTAAAGGGACATTTGTTTAGTACAGGCCCCAGCAAAAACAGGTTATGAAGTGAAAAGTAAGGTCTTTAGCCGATGCATTGGTGCATCCGTAGTTTTTAAGAGTGAGAGGTTTGTGGAGTTTCAACTTGTTGTTCAGGAGGCAGCTCCCTGAAAAAGGTCGCCCTACCTGTTCTAGTTTGGTTCTTCTTGAATATTTAGGAGGATTTTAGTTCAGTGACATAGGGAGCAGCTCCATATTCCATGTGCTGCTCTCTGTGGAGAGTGAGGCTCTTATCTCCGTGACGCATGCTGTGTTCTGTCTGCTGCAGGTCTTCCACCTTCTCCTTCCTGTGACAAATGTTGAGGCCAGAGATCAGCCTGTACGACAGCTGCTAGAGGTGACGGGGAGAGGACAGGAGGAGTACTGGTTAGCAGTCCCAGGTTTTGTCTCATGAGAGTGACTGTGCCGTCCAGGCACTGCCAGTGACCGGGGCTGTGGCCGTGGTGGGCCCGGCCTAGGAGGCCTTTGTGTACATCGCTCTGGGCTCCCGCTGACCTGTGCACCTCACACCATGGATCAACAAAGAGATAAATATGGTGAGCGGCCGGCCAGGAGCACCAAGGTTTCCCAGGGCAGCCGCAGTGGACACTCGTCCCGACCGTCTGGCTCTTCGAGTTCCTCTGGGGTCCTTATGGTGGGGCCAAATTTTCGTGTGGGCAAGAAGATCGGCTGTGGAAACTTTGGTGAACTGAAGCTTGGTAAGTTGACTGGCTCAAGGCAAAGTGCATTTTGAAACTCACACTGCAGTTCTTGATGTTGCTGTGTGTGGCTACGCTTGTACTCAAAACACACACAACAGTTTCTTCATGATAGTTGTTGTGTTCAGTTTGCATCTGAACATTTTTAGGGAGCTGTGGATTAACTTATTTAGAAGGCTGTAGTGAGAGTGCTGTTTAATTCAGTCACTGTATACTGTATAGATACAGTGTGTCTTTATACCATCATTTGAATCTGGGTCTCCCTGTGTAAAATGTCTAATCTTTCACCAGGATGTTCTAGTAGACTGCTTTACCTTTACTTAGATGAACCTAAAAAATGGCAACTGAGTGTAAACTGACTGTAGAGCTGGAAAATAAGAGCAAGACTGGATCATTGAGTTTTCTGTCCTACAACTTTTACATCTTGACTTTGCAAAGTTTGGAGAAAATTTGAATAAAAATCTATCTCTTCACAAACAGTTTCTTATTCCCTGGTGAACATGATGTCAGGGCTTCAGGTGGTGTACTTTGTTTCTGAATGCCATCTAACAGTAGCTTTTCCCTTCCTTCTATTTCAGGTAAAAATCTCTATACCAACGAGTATGTAGCCATTAAACTGGTAAGTGCACTGTGACTCTTCACCTCTGAATATAAATCAATCCTGTGCAAAATGTTGATGATGAAACTGGCATAAAATCAACCAAACTTTTAAAAAGTCAATATCAATAACACTGGTACAGACTGTGAGTGAAGATAATTCAGACACATCTTGCTGGATTTCCAGGGCCCTTAATAGATTGTTTTCAGGAATATGACTAGAAATCACTAGTGCTCCAAACAAAAACTGAAAGGAGCTGCAGTGAGGTGGCCATCAGGCTCAATTGCTCTGGTCTTAAAGGGATATGTGAACGAGGTGTAGATGCTTGGTTAGGTGTGGTTTTCCAGTGGCTGCTGGACTGGAAGTCATGACTCCTGAGTCATGCCTTTATCATCATCGCTCACTAGAGACTCATAATTTCACTATCAAAGTATTGAGCTCGCCGAGCTGAATAGCTTCAGCTGCTCACCCTGCTGTGGTGTGCCGACACAGACGCACTGTTCAAAACAACCTCACTGAAGTGGCGAGACATTTTTGGGTTTTGGAGAAAATATGTGACCTTTAGCAAAGACTTTAGTTCGTTACCAATTTTCCTGAGAAATGCCTTTTCTTGATTGTCTCTCTAAATTCTATTATAATCAAAGGTTGTTTTGGGATTTGCTGTTTTCTCCCCACACTGAATGGGATGTTTGTGTCAAATGCATCTTTGGGGAAAGACTTGATAGTCTAAAAGGAGACGGGGAAAATGATTGTGATATGGAGACTGAAGGAAGCTTTTCACCAAGATTCAGACAACAGAGAAGTTTGCTGTCTCAGAGTTTCAGACAAAGATGACAGAGATAGGAACATGTTAATCGCAGCTGTCAGGATGTCAGTTATATGTTTGAGATTTTGGTAGAGGATAGAGCTGCTGGTGATGCCTGATGTTTGGATTTGGCCATATATGCGAGATGAGTCATCAAAAAATTGATGTCACCTCATGATAATGACACAGATAAAAGCAAATCACTTCTTGTGTCTTTATTGATTAAACATGTCATTTTAGGTGTTGTTTTGATTTTAATTTGTGAGGTTGTTGACATTAACGGACAGGTTTGAATGTGTCCACTGTGCAGGAACCAGTGAAGTCGAGGGCACCACAGTTGCATCTAGAGTACCGGTTCTACAAAACACTGGGAACTACAGGTAAGGTCACGGATTTGTTCTCCACCCCTCCTGGTGTTTGTGTCTTGACTTCATGACAATGATGCCACTGTTTTGGGGAGATCAGCACAGGAGATTGCATCATTTCCACAACAAGTGATTACTGCTCTTGGGTTACATATTATATAATAGATATAAGGAAAGATCTGTGACTTGTTTTAATCTCCAGGCCTTTGTATACACGTGTGAATACCTACGTGCATAGAGACCATGGTGAACATTGACCTTGTTGAAAACAGACTTTCGAAAGGAGCAGTTTAATATTAGAGTTGGCATTAAGCTTCTTATACAGCAACAAACAGATGCAGCTGCTCTTTATTTTTCTGATCACCCTTCCTTGTTGCTACACTGTCAGCAGGTGTTATGGATGATATTCAAAAATGCAACTTGTTACATTCACTGCTGTGTGTTTGTAATGTCAGTGGTGGCCTGACTACAGTACACTGTGTATGCACATGTCCAATGCCCAGTTCAGATTCAGCTAATAATAACTGTAACAGAATCTGTATTATTCAGTGTGTCACTCTGGTGTAGCATTGGCCTGCATGGGTTCAGTCTGCAGACTTTTTAGGGGCCGTCCCAGCCTGAAGGTGATTCTGATGAGAGCAGGATTTTGAACCAGTCATTCCAAAACAATTAGACCGGTGATGCTGTAAATTTTCATAGAGCTGAAAGTGATCTGTACATTTCACATCACAAGGTCATTTGACAGATCTTATTAATGACAGCTGGTATAAGGTCAGCTGGTATAAGGTCTGACTGAATAAACGCATTGTATCTCAAATAGTAGCCAGGGCCTTTATTTACACCACTGCCCAGGATACCTGGCCTTTATTGGAGGCAGGCTTCTATTTGAGGGAGGCCTTTATTTCTAAATCCCTCTGTTTATTTTTACACATTAGTGACCAAGCTCATCACTCATTAGCTCATCTTCAACTTCCTCACATGCTGTTCTCCTCGCTGTGCTGTCAGACCTGGGTCTCTGTCTCTGTTGTGCACGCCATATCGCTTCAGTCCCATTCAAGTCAATCAGAGCACCGGACACGAGCACAGACCTGCCATCCAAGTTCTGATCATATCCATGTCAGTTTGTTCCAGTCAGCAGAGTTTTTTTTTTTTTTCTTTCTTCCTTCTTTGGGGGGGGGGGCAGCTCGTATTTGAGACCAGCCTTTATTTGTTCATGTAAACAACGCCCCGGGCCAGTATAAGACACCCAGCTATTAATTGAATACCAGCTGTTAATTGGTGAAATACGGTATGTTGTCCTACTAAAGGTCAGTGCTAATGCACACCACCAGACCCCTTTAATTGTTTTATATATATTTTTCATTTATCTGTGAATATGAAACTGCCAATATCTTTATCTTTTCAGCCAGTGCTTTTTACTTTCACTGCAGTGTGCAACACTGGCGTGCATATTAACAGGAATGTAGTGCTCCTTCATCACTTCTAGTGGTCAGGTCACTCAGGTCCAAATGACTTCAACACTGCAGTTCATTTAATATTTTAATATGGCTGTCATTTTTTATTTTTCTCATGTTCACCCAAGAACTAATGGCAGCTTTCTTCTTACACTGTCTGGTTCATGTAGTACCAAGTGACACCAGTCTTTACTTGTTTTTCTAGATGTTTTTTCTTTTGTTTTTTGGACCTCTGCCATTAAAACTTTATTATCCAGAATCCTGAATGAAAGACAATACAATAATCACTGCTTCTCAACTTCTCTTCCTTTAACTCTGCTCTCTGGAGATTTTTGTTTGTCATAAAAGATTAGTCAAGGTCTGCTGACGCATCCCTGTTACAGCAACCACTGACAAGAATCTTGTGAGGATTGAATGACTGCAACAGAGAATTAAATTAAGGGCAGACATTTTTAGTCTTGGTATGAGAGGAAATGGGTGGGAACTCCAGAAACAATGGAACAATAGAAAAAACCTTTTTTCCTGGTGTTCATTGCTCTTTGGTAAAATGGGTAAAATAATAATCAACACGTAGCGGTGGTTGTGCCAGGAATATATCTGAAACTGAGCTGTTCGGAGATGAGTTTAATCATGATGGCTGTGAATTTCAATCAACCAAAGGTGTTTTTCCACAGTACAGTGATGTGACAATGTCACCGTTCAGCAGGTCTCAGGTCACAGTTGGTGTAGAGAATGAAAGAATGAAAGCCATGTGTTTGTGATGTACGGTCCTTGACGTGATCTTTGAAGCTGTATGTATAAGATGACCAGACCGGGACTATAATGGCTATTGTTTTGCAAAAGGCAAGGGCTGGAAAAGGCCAACTGTGCGGAAACTCATTAAATATTTAGAGAGTGGGTCTGCCTCTCTTAGTACTAACCTGCCTCTGTTCTCTCCTCCAGATGGGATAATGTGACCTCATTTTCTTCTTGGCTGTGTGCTGTGCCACATTCCTCCCAGCCAATGTGGTTGTCACAGTATCTGTGCGACAGGGTCTTTATGAATTATGTGGTTTGACTCAGATGCTCAATCAGGTGTTGTTATCTGATGCATAACCAACCGTCACTGGGTATTAATGAGGATGATTCAATTAAGAGTCAAGCATCCCCTTCTGAGCATGATGAGAGGACGTTTGTCAGTGCAGCCCGAGTTGTTTCTGCGTTTCTCTCCAAGACAGCAGACATTACTGTGGCAAGGACAAAGATGTTTTTTAAGAGCAAGAGGGTTTGTTCAGGGGTGGGTGGATCCTATTGAGCTATTAAAGGTATTGGCCGCCAGTCTTCCTCATGAAACACTACACCAGCGCTTTAACCATCTCAGTCCCAGGGAGGAAATATTTCCAGCAGTGGCAGACTCACTAGATTTTACAGACATGTAAAGGAAGGTCCAGAGGCCTTGTCCTGGATGTGTGTTTGCTCTGGGGTCAAAGCATGAATCACAGGGAAGAATAAGAATAGACCTTCGAGAGCAATGTTTCAGGCGGCTTCATGAAATTTTTACACCCTGAAGTTTACACAAGTCCTACTGGTCACATTAAAATAAAACCCACACACAGCTAGTTGTTTTTAACAGGACAGTGAAAAATGGACTGATATGTTGATGTCACGCTGTCCACATGCGTTTCACAGTTCTGTTGGTGACTGTCTTTAATTCAAAACAACTGAAATCATCTCAGAATTGACAGCAAGTGCTACATGATGACTAGACCATCTGTGTTTGCGGCCACAGGCACATCACCATGACTAAAGAGTATGTCATATACATTTCTGCTAATCACGATCAGGCATTGTGGTTTGACAGATGTCATACTCCTGATTGGATTATTAATAATTCAGTTTTTCAGCATTTCAATGAAAGAAAAAAAATGTTTCTGCAACTCTCCAAAGCATCCAAAAATACCATAATGTGTCCACTGTCTGTCAGTGTTACAGTAAAATTACTAATGTTGATTTCTTCTCTTCAGAAAACAACATACAGAGCTGCTCTCAGACATTGTTTCATTGACTTTATTGAATCAGCTTCATCACTCATGTGGTTACTGATGAGTTTTCCATTCTCTGCCAATTAGAGAAGAATTTGTAATTAACTCAAAATGACTTTTCTAACAATAAACACTAATGGCTGCAAAATAATGTAATAAAATGGGACAGTAAAGGACCCCACAAGTGATCAAATGCACAGTCAACTCCAGGAGCAGGTTTAGCCTAAGCAGCATCTGAGCTACAGGATTTATGTCTTCATGTTCATTTGAGTGTAGAGCTCAGCAACCAATCACAGGCTGAAAAGAGGGCAGGCAGCCAATCAAAAGTGGATCAGCACAGAGCACAAAACTTCATGTCAGAGCTGGCCCTATTCCACAAGAGGCATAAAATATTGTGCAGAACCAGCACAAGGAGCCGTCTCTCCTCAGGCTACGTTTCCTCCTCCACTCCAACCCACAATTTTTGCAGTAAAACACACCTGTCATAAATTTACAATGCGTAAATCCATCTTTCCACCAATCTTAAAATTGCTGCAGCACACGGGGTGAATAATGGAGTACACCCTGGACTGGTCCAACACACACACACGCACACGCTGATAGAAAGAAAAACACATTCACACTCAGACCTACTGTCAGTTTAAAGTCACAAATTCACATGACATGTGTTTCTTTGGACTGTGGGCAGCACGTACTAAACCTGACTTCATTTCTGTGACAACTTCCTCTGATGCTGACTTTTTTCCCATAGATATTAATTTACATACATGATGTGGTCATTTGGAGAAGCATCCATTTCTAATCTTTCTTGAATGCATTTCTAATAGAGGTCGGCTGCTAGTGAATTCTTAAAGGCAGATGTAATAACAATAGTCATCATACTGTAGGAGCCGGGAAAAACTGATGGCTGATTAATTGGCTGATGCCCCACAAAAACAGCACATTACGAGCTGACAGTCCAGACAGCTCGGTCAGAGCAGTCTCTCAGCACATGAGTGACACAACACATCTAATCACAATAACCCATTTTGTCCCCCGTTGAAAAAGACCAGGACAAAGCAGGCAGCTCATCTGTAGAAAGCTCCACTTCCAGGATGGAGGCAGTTTATTTTGTATTTATTTTAGCAGCCAGCGTTAATGTGAAGCCCTGTTAAAATATAAATGATCTCAGTTGCACAGTGATGTTATCCTGAGATGATGCAGCCTGACTGAAGGACCAGTGGAGGGTGAACAGCCATCAGCCACTATCAGAGCAGATACCTCCACTGATAATGTTTATTAAATGTCTTATTGGTTCCAGTCAACCTCTAATTTGTGGCTGTGGCTTATTGTGACATTGATAGAAATGTTTTACATGGCAGTATAAAATAGTTCAACAAAATATTTCCTGAAAAGAAATCAAATGTGACTGCAAAAGTGGATTTCTACAGTCTTTTTTGTAGCAGTGAAAGATAAGTTATTAATAACAGAATAACTACCAGCAGATGGTCAAAATAAAACATCCAAGCTCAGGACTGGTCTCCGGGCGCAGTTTTTCAGAGACCAGACGAAGATCTGGTCTTTGACAGCTGCTTGAAAATTGCACACACAGAAAGTAGCGTGCGGAGAGATTTGGGTGGTTGCCTCTGAGTCAGGCTCAGAAGCAGTCACATTCATTCATCACACATCCAGCCTGTACGCCGTTGTTGTAAATGACTGCAGCCAGCTCCTCATTAGATCAGAGTAATGCACAGGAAAATGTCTTCTTTGATCGTTGTCCTGTAGATGAGCAGTTTTATTCAGTGGCAGTGAGAGCCGATCCACCTGTGAATAAAGCCCTATATTGTTGTGATTTTTATATTTATATTTTTATACTCTTACATTCTTGTGTTCTCTTCATCTAATGGACCTCGTGATGTGAATGATGATTAAATGATGTGAATGATGATTAAAGTATATGTATAGTATGTATAATCAGATATCCCAACATTTGTATTGTACTACTTAAAACAAGAGAGCAGTGTGTCAGTCTGAGGTTTGATCAGAACTAAAGACTAAAATTCAAACGCTTTTTTTTTTCCTACAACTTTATTTATATTTTCAAAACAATCAGTTGGCATGTGAATATATGTACATACTGGGTTATCATTTACACAAATGCCCACACTCACCTTCCGTTCCAGGTCAACACAAATAAGAGAGAAAAACTGAAAACACAAAAAAGATAAACGGAGATAATCAGTCTTAATCTGTGCATGTTTATAAGTGTATAGATGACAGATGACAGCTACAAGTTATTCAAATGACAAATAATGGAGGTCTTTTAACGTCTAACTGGACAGGACAAGTCAAAGGGCAAGAGAGGAAAAAGAAAAGCAGGGAGGGGGTTGAGTTTTAGCGTTGTCGTGATGAAAACCACGCAAATGTTTTGGTGCAAAAAATGTTCAGGGATTGTCAGGAGCAGAACATAAGTTCATTTAATAGTGCTACATGCTCCACTTGTTCACAGCACTGTACAACACAACAGCTGGTTTCCAAGGAAAATGGATGAAAGTAGTCAAAGTGGCACCCATGAAACTGTTGCTTGACATTGTGATTTGAGTCCTCCTGTATGCTCAGGGTGTACTCTGCAGCAGAGGACACACAGATTCGATCTCTTATGAGGATTGTTTTGCCGTAGATAATGATGGCTCTGCCTTCCCCCGCTTCCCTCTGCTTGTAAAAAGCTTGTTTTCAATTGTACGACCGTTTATCCAATTATTTACAGCAAATCTCCAATCTGACACATTTTTAGGCCTCCCACAGGCGCCCGGGGTTTCAAGGCACTCATTCCTATGGTACAGTTAGCAACCCACAGAAGTGCATAATGGTGTCCAGAAACACAGGATGGAGCACAGCATGACTCCTACAAGCCCATATGCTAGCTGACACATTTGTGCCACCTTCCTCGCTGCAGTGTATTTCCCATTACCCAGCTGGCAAGTCAAATGTCTTTAGTAGCATATTCAATATTCAGGATTAGTACTACGATTTATTTTTTTATGATCAGACTCTGCTTAAATTACTTGAGCAGAATAATCTATCTAAGATGGAAATGTTTTTCCTTCTCTAAACACACTCACACTCCTGAGACTGCATATAAACATGATGTAAAAATACATTAAGGTCAGAACCAGAAACCTGCTCTGATCAATATTTTTATGATAAAAATGTATCAAATGACTGTGTAATGGGAACGGTGTTAGTCATAGAGACAAACCCACATCACATTGTCTCACAAATGTGCAGTTCCCCTCAGCTCGATGAGTGTTTCACCATCATCTTGTTGTTGTGCTTTCACAGCCGGCAACTGAACTGTTATGATTCACTCTCACTATGTTCATTGACTTGTTTTCCAGAGCAGCAGGCAGCTGTTTTCAATAAAAAAAAAAAAAAAAAAAAACTCTGATAAATTCACTGTACACAACTTCCCCAGCAGCACAGACTGACAGATGATAGACAGTTAGCGTGTAGCTGGTGAACATAGAGGAGCAGTGATGGATTCAGTTGGTGAGAAGCCTGGTAGTATCCTCAAGATAGATAGAAAAACTTCCTAGTAAATATAGGACTTAGATTTGACTCACTGCAGCAGCATTATAACCTGGGAATAGATCCATATTGTGTTTACAGCTTGTCACACTGTTCATCAACTCTTCCTGTTTCTCAGGGAGTTTTCTAGTGGCTGGAGTCTGCAGATGCTCAATATGAAGAGACTGACTGTAGCAGGGACATGAAAAGAAATCAGGGCATTCCTACTTTTTGTAACTTCTAGGCAATTATATATTTCCAAGGACTGAGCACAGCTTAAGCAGTCTGATAAAGCAAGGTCTGTATGATTGAACGCCGGCATTTCTTTGAAGTTTTTCTTGAGGAGACCTTTTTAACAGCACTATGGCTAGCAGGAAGCAGGGACAAACTCTGAGTCACGCTTCCCTGAAGGCACTTAAAAAGTTTGACCTGATTTCTGTTTCTTTGAAACCAAAGTTCAGGATTTGGTCAGGAGGACAACAAAGGATACAGATATATAAGCAATTACAAATGATTCTAAATGAATTGGGGGGGGGTTATGGTGTTGGAGTGGAGGTTTTTATTATGATCTTGGAAATCCCCAGTGTGTGCCTTATAGATTAAAATTAAACTGGTTCAAACTCTGCATCTTCTTACAATACAATGTGAGGCATGAAGCTCACACACTTTTCTAGACGTTTCATGTTACAAGCTATTATTCAGCATTACTAATAACTCACATGAAGGAGTGTGGGGGTCAGAGAGTCAGCCCCACCATTATTACTGCTGCATTAGTCTGACCTCACAACAGTAAACTGCACTATGACAAGAAGTAAAACAAGAGCCAAGGTGACAGATGGAAGGGATTTTAGAGCAATTAGAGAGAGTAGAGCAGGATGTGATTCAGTGGGGAGGTTGTGATGTACGGCAGTGAATAGATTAGTTTCCATTCTGCTGCAGAGGAGTGACACAGTTGTATTTGCAGGCACTGTGTTGTATTTTACTTTGAGGTTAATGTTTTACCTCCCAGCTTGTCTTGCTCTCTGTCCTTGGTAACCTCTTGGTGCCCCTCCTCCACTTGGCTGTGGTCTCTTGTGGTCGGTTACCTTGGACCCAACTTAGAAATATCATTAGTCAAGGGAGACGGCAATAATAAACACTTGTGCCACCCTAACGCTCTCTAATTCCCACTGGTATATACAACTGAAAAAGCCCTGAAGCCACAGTCATCTCCTTTTTTATCTAATAATTAGTGTTTGCTTTTCCTCCTGGCAGTTTGCTATTAACTGTCTAAGCTGTGAACAGTCATCTTGTTTCTCTTTGATGGGCTTGTAAATGCACAAGTAAACAAAAAAGACTAGCGCTGACTGAGAGAAAAGTACAGCTGCATTCACAGTGCTGGGATTTCTGTCTTCCAGGTATAATTTCTTTCTTCCTGTGTGTGTTTTTCTGTTTTTAGCAGAGGGAGTGCCCCAGGTGTTTTACTTTGGGCCCTGTGGGAAATACAATGCTATGGTTTTGGAGCTGCTGGGCCCGAGTCTAGAGGATCTCTTTGACCTTTGTGACAGGACCTTTTCACTGAAGACTGTCTTAATGATCGCAATTCAGCTGGTGAGTACAGAGCATGACCCAACACATCACAATGTTTTAGTAGTGATAATGACGGTAAATTTATTTATATAACTATTTTCTTAATGATTCATATTGCTTTACACAAAAAAAGAAAATTGAAACAGCAATTAAAATATATCAGAACATGAGGGAAATACAAAACATTTTAATTTATCATCTTTTTGTGTAAGACTGACTAAATGTGGTGTGGTTTCAAATCAATGTGTGGAAAATAACCTTCAGCTTCAGATATTAAGGCCAAGCATATGATTGTAAACTGCACTTAAGAGGTAAAATCAGCACAGCATCATCTCTATAGATGCAACAACATGATCTTTACTCAGCACACTGATACAAGCCTCTGTCACGATGCAGAGGAGCCCTTAGACTTTGCTAGAGTTTTGCTAGCTAGTGAGTCAACCTACAGTTAAACCTTTGATATCAAATGGTGGAAGCATCAAATCAGCACTAAGGAGAGCTGCTGAAATAGAAGATTTGATTTGGGACATTATAAATACAAGCCTGTCTCACAGAATAGCCTGGTTCTGCTGGAAAGTGTAGCGCAAAATTAGTGGAATAATCTGTAATGGTGTTTTATAGTGTTTGTATGAATACAAAACAGGCCATATGCGTGTGTAGAGCAGGTGGAAAGGTTGGAGTACCAGTGCAGAGCCTCCTGTTACCCTGTCTGCAAAATAGCACTCTGTCATTGTACATGTACCACTGGGAGCTGTTGAAAGCAGCAAAGCCATCACTGAATCTCATTAGGTTTAAGCAGTTCAGAGGGCACTTTGGCCCGGTCTCCTCAGGCGCCTGAGACATCTCAGAATTTCCAACACCTCATTTTGTCAGCACTAAACCTGCAGCGCTCTTGTAATGAAGATAGCTCCTGCAGATTAGTCCAGAAACATACAAAACAGCACAACATAGGCAGGGTGTGTCAGAGCAGAGACACCTGCATCTCTAACATTTTTTCTATTGTCGCTTTAACAAGTGATACCACAACATTATTAGTGCCACTGGTGAAAATAAGAACTTGTAGCTGCAGCAAGAACTAAACTGATAGAAATAGGCCCAAAAAGGCCTGTTAAGTAACTGTAAAATCACTATACTGATGAATAATGAAAAAAACATTTGTCATTTTAAAATAACAGCAATTTTTGGATTATGAATTGTCTCTTAAATCCTGTCTTTAAAGAGACCTCCCGCCATTTAAGTATTGCACTGTGGTAAAGTTAATAGATGATGGAGAAGCCGATCAACAGTGGGACACTGGATCCTACAATGACATCTTTCAGTAAATGTTACTAAATGTTACTAGACATCGAATGCTGGATGCAAGCAAACTTCCTCAAACTTAACTACGACAAATCAGACATGATTCTAATTGGTCCAAATTCCCTCACCCAAACAGCCAGAGACTTCCACCTCACTATTGGCAACTCAACACTGTCACCCTCCCCCCACTGCCGCAGCCTTGGAGTCATCTTTAACAGTAATCTCTCCTTCGACCAACACATCAAACACATCACTAAATCAGCCTTCCACCACCTAAAGAACATCTCTCGCCTCCGCCCCTCACTTTCTTTCTCGGCCGCTGAAACTCTAATCCACGCCTTCATTACATCCCGCCTTGATTACTGCAACAGCATACTATATGGTACAACCGCCAAACTCCTCAATAAACTCCAGTACATCCAAAACTCTGCTGCTCGCCTCCTCACCCACACCCGCTCCTGTGACCACATCACACCTGTCCTCCAGAACCTCCACTGGCTCCCAATTACACAACGAATTGAATTCAAAATCTCCTCCTCACCCATAAAACACTCCATAACCAGGCCCCCTCCTACCTCGCAGACCTTCTCACCCGTACATCCCTTCCCGCACCCTCCGTTCTTCCGATGCCATTCTCCTCACTGTCCCCAAGACCAAGCACAGAACTGGGGAGATAGAGCTTTCTCTGTTGCTGCCCCCACCCTCTGGAACTCCCTTCCCAAACACATCCGAGAAACCACAGACCTCAAGACTTTCAAATCACTTCTCAAAACGCACCTGTTCCACTCTGCTTTTAACATCTAGCAATCTAACTCTACCTACACTGTTATGATCCGTCTGGTCCATCCACTTCACTCAAATCTTTACCCAACTATGTTTCTCTCGTTCTGATTGTTTTGGACATCTTATGTTTGATCAATCCCTGCATTGTACTTATATGTTTCTAAGTGTTTCTAATATGTTGTTTTCTAATATTGTTGTGTCAATTCTGTAAAGCGACTTTGAGTACTTTGAAAAGCGCTTTATAAATAAAATGTATTATTATTATTATTATTAAACTTGACCAAGCTCAGAATACAATTCAATACTTTATTGTCATTGCATGTGACAAGCCATACAACCAAGAGGCTGCAAATCAGGACTAGTAAAACTAATGACTCCACTGTTTTCTGTTTTGCCAGATTCTCGAATGGAGTATGTGCACTCGAAAAACCTCATCTATAGAGATGTAAAACCTGAAAACTTTCTCATTGGACGGCAAGGGAATAAAAAGGAACACATCATCCACATCATTGACTTTGGCCTGGCCAAAGAGTACATCGACCCCGAGACCAAAAAACACATTCCATACCGGGAACATAAGAGTCTGACTGGCACCGCCCGATATATGTCCATCAATACACATTTAGGCAAAGGTACATGTCACTTATTGCTCTGTGTAGTGTTCTTTGATGTTTGTTTTGTAAGGCAGGTTGGCATTTCATTCTTGAAGTTTCTCAGTAAAATGTTATCAAATTCATTGATATAGAGCAAAGCCGGCGAGATGACCTGGAGGCTTTAGGCCACATGTTCATGTATTTCCTTCGTGGGAGTCTGCCTTGGCAAGGACTCAAGGTAGGCCAAGCACATGGAGGGGCTCCAAAACCTGTTATCCCATGTAGAAAAAACAGAACTGTCCCCAGGCAGGACTTCAGTTTCCCTTTTATCCTGTTTGTATTAAATATTAACATCATGTCTGACAAATGCTTCCTAGGCATCAGAGTTGGTTGATATATTCTCTGTCTTGGATCTTCTGCAGGCTGACACGTTGAAAGAACGATACCAGAAGATTGGAGACACAAAACGAAACACTCCCATTGAGGTCCTCTGTGAGAACTTCCCAGGTACACTGAAGATGGCTGTAGTTCGTACGCAGATGTGGAGGTAAAGCTTTTAACCATGTTAAAGGCTAAATCATTTTTCTTTGTTTACCTCAGAGGAGATGGCCACCTACCTGCGATACGTGAGGCGGCTGGACTTCTTTGAAAAGCCCGACTACGAATACCTGAGGACTCTGTTCACTGAGCTGTTTGAGCGGAAAGGATACACATTTGACTACACTTACGACTGGGTTGGCAGACAGATAGTAAGTTAACTGTGAGGCCAGTGAACAAACCCTCAGCAGGCTGCTCCCCTGTACAGCATTTAACTGAGTGTTATCTCCCCTCAGCCCACACCAGTGGGGTCTGTCCATATAGACTCTGGAGCGTCTGCCGTCACGAGAGAGAGCCACCCTCACAGAGACCGGCCCTCACAGCACCCACCGATCAGAAATCAGGTACGGCAGGGTTTGTTTGTAGTGGTGGTGTGTATGTTTTGTTCCAGGGGAAGCAACCCATGCATTAACACCTGAAATATATACCATCTATACATAAACATATGTGAGGGACACACTGAGTACTGGTCCCCTGCTGGTAATGTGTGTAATGACAGGTATAAGGCAACATCCTGAACAGCACAAAAATCTAGGGTCAGTCAATCAGGTATTGTATAAGTGTTAGGCACATAGTTATGTAAGAAGGAATTAATTAATGAATCCCAGACATCACTACATTTGTAATTATTGTGGCAGTTGACGAGTATTTTACACCAGAAATTGACAGTCGTCCCAAAAGTGACAGTGACTGGGGTAATTCTTTGTGATCATTCACATACTGTCCACTGAAACACTGTAGTGAGACAGGCGGTGGATGGAGCAGAATGTGCTCAAGTTGTTAATGGTATCCTCTGTGCAGTTCATTGTTGCATATGTTGTAGTTTGCAGTTGCCTTAAAGGTGAGCTTACAGCTGCAGCTCGAAGTCTTGAGTAAATGAGAACATTCAAATTTGAAGTTTCTGCTTTTCAGTGATTTCATTGCTCAATGTACTGAACCTTTAGTTTGTGTCTAAACGGTTAAAACCCTGTTGACTAGTGTTTAGTCATTACATTTCTGTGTTAGTGAGTATAATTGAGGCCAAAGTGTGCGATGTAAGAGCTTACCTCCATTTGACCTCATTAGTTTTTAGTTCTCTGGCTGAAGCCTTGCTTTGATTTTGATTCACTCTTTTATTTTGTTACGTTTTTTTTCTTCTCCATTTCTCATGCTGCTTTGCATGGTACCTGGCCTCGCACACCCAAATACCCATCTTTCCTAACACAATTATTCCATCACTCCCCCTCCCCACTTCCCTCTCCCATTGCAACCCCATTCCCACTTCCCCTCCCATCACCGACGCTCCCCCCTCCCTCCCCGACTCCTGAGCAGACAGCGGTCTCAGATCGACGAGGAGCATGGGAGGTGCAGCCCACACGCCAAGCAAACTCCTCCTATCTGACCTCCCACCTGGCAGCGGACAGGCACGGGGGCTCAGTGCAGGTATACACCCCTCACCTGATCAACCAGCAGCCCCCATTCAGTCTCTATGGAGTCAGATCTGTCTCATAGAATCTAATCCAAATTAGTGAGAGGGAGCAAAAGAGGACAAAAGCTTTGGATCTATTTTGAGTTGGTGAGGTTGCTTTATTGATAAATGAGGCAGAGATTTTATTTAACTAAAACTCTAACAGTACTCAGCTGCATCATAATCAGTAAAATACTCAATTATCAACTCAAAATATTTGGACTGTTTGAACCTTTAAGAAAAGTGATTTCATATTTCTTGAGAAAATTGGTTTTCAATTCCGCATTAACTTGTGTATTCTTGTAATTGGTCAGAAATTAATTGACAAAAGAAAAACCACTCTAAGTTATTGGTATTTCAAAAACTTAAAATAAATGCCAAAGAGGATATGGTAATTGATTTGTTTTGTTTTTTTAGCCTTCTGTGTGAGACAGATCTACAACCATGTACCTCCCCCACCCCTTTACCCCTGGCTGGGAAATGTTATTTTTCTGCACCACCACATGCATGTCATCTGGTGCCACCCACCCCAGATGGTGAAAATTTGGTTTAGCTTTATAGATGGCAGCCCTGGTTGTGGAATTTCGATCTCGGGGTCCCACAAATCTTCACAGCGCTTGGGCATTCCTTGCAAGATCAAGAAGCCTCTTGCATGGTGACCTGGCTTAGCAGGCTAAGTGCATGCTCTGAAGTCACACAAAGGTCATTGTGCTTAAAGGACTGTCCGGTGCAGGTTTTCTCTCTGCTATTACCAAAGATTGTCCCTCTCTAGCCTTGTTTGTACAGGTGTTTACAGTGTGTCCTAGTAGGTCTCCATTCCTTCTACTAAAAGCCATTCATGTTGAAACAGTGCGGAGCTTGTAATAGTTATAGTAACACAAGTTATATCCACATCTTCTTCTTCTTCTTCTTCTTTTTTTCTTCTTCTTCTGGTGTTTAGACTCTACTGGTTCAACATGTATGGGGATGAATGGGCAGATTTACAGGGTCTACACTGTTTACACCTGTGGACACAAGACCACAAAACAATTATAATGCCACTTCTTCTACAGGTTAACAGTTCATTCATCAACTGCTGTTATTTGCATATTGTGAATTTTATATATGTGTCTGTCAGCTGACCATGTTTCTGTGCTCTCGTGGTGGTGGTGGTGGTGGTGGTGTTTGATTGTCTCTGTCATGCTGTCAGTGGTGTTTGGTTGTTATCACTGTCATTTTGATTTATAACACTCTATTTTTTCATTTACCAGGGATAAAGTTTTAGCCATAAACAGAGTGCAGTGCACAGTGGAAGAGAGAGAAGGTCTGGTTTATAAAATCTATCAGGGTCTAAAACGCATAATATAGAGTATAGTGAGGAATGCCCTGGTAACAGACTTACAAGATTGGTACAAAAGTAAGTAATAAGTGTGGTATTTAAAAAAAATAGTCCACTAAGTACAGGGCACCTGGGACATGTACATTTGTGTTATTGGTGTGTTGTTCCTTGTTGTTGTCAGACATGTTTCCCCAGAAGAGACAATGAAAGTTAGAGAAGCTCTCAGTCACAGCAGCTCGTGTTTTCCCACGTTCACATCCTGGCCAACTTGCTAACTCAAACTGTTGAGTGGACTAAACCAAACGTCCGTGGCTCGGTCTGAACTCGTGCCCATCTGTGCCACAGGTGGTCAGTTCAACCAACGGGGAGCTGAATGCAGACGATCCGCTGGCCGCACACTCCAACGCTCCAATCACGGCTCAGGCAGAGGTGGAAGTGGTCGACGAAGCCAAGTACGTGTCACACACCTGCAGCACCTCTCCTCCATGCCCATCTGTCGCTTCCTCTCTCTCCCACTCCTCCTCTCAGCCTCTCTGTCTCTCTCTCTCTCCCTCTCACCACCTTTTGCTATGCTGTGGAAAAGTGACAGCCCCCACCCCCAGCTGTCATCCTGCTCCTGTGCCTATTATCTTCTGTCTGACTGTGTGGGTTTTTGACTGCTGACTGTCTCGTGTTTTTTCCCAACTTTGTTTTTTCCTTTTTTTTAAGAGAAAAAGGCCAGGGTGGATGAACTTATCAGTCAGAGCTCATACAGTTTCTCATAGTCAGCCATTAATAGGTGTACACTCAGTGGCAGCCACTCGGGGTGTGCCTTCAGTTCCTGGCACCCTGGACATCTTAAAGAAATACTCCACTGGTCAGCCTCATCATCACGTCTCAGCAGCACCAGTAATGATCAGTGCAGTGCAGTCCAGATCACACCAGATTGTCCATGTGGCCACTTGGTCACATGTATAAAGATGATGCATATGATGTCATTGTCCTCCCCTGAGAGACAAACATGAAACCACTGTTGTGAGCAGTGGTTGGGTTCAGTTTTTCTAAGAACAGGTAAAGAGCCGTCATTGCTAATCTTCAGCATCACTAGCTGGAATGATGCCATGCTGCACGGCCGCCCGCCCGCCCACTGTGCAGAGGCGCCGCTGCTGGCTGAATGTCATCTTGTCGAGCTGACTGAGAAGAAGTGAGTGGTGCTCCTCTGAGAGAGACACATGCACACAGCTCCAAGACAGAAAATATATTAATGGAGAAAATCATTACTATGCAGTTGTTGGAGATCACAGAAAACAGCAGTTTTTCTTTTCTTCTTTGATAAAAGTGCAAACGGAGAAGATTTAGTTACAAGCTTCAAAAGCACTGAAGCTACGCATGCTGAGATATTTAAAAATAGGGCTTTGTCTTTAAATATACACTGCTTCCTGAAGGAAGGAGTGCTGTGTAGTGCTGTATACAGTCAACAGGAAATGGATTTTAGTAAGATATAAGTCATGAGCAAAAGTATACACTGCACAGCCAGAAAAAGAGCCTCTTAGGCAGGGCAAGTAAGAAATTAGATGGGGCATGTAGATTTGAGAAGTACTTGCCCGGCAGGGCAAGTGGGAAAAACCTTAACATCGGACCCTGCGTATTGTCTAAGGTTTTCACAACAATATATTTAATTGAAGGTCAGTTCTGAATGAGTGCACCACAGAGCAGGTGATGTTGCGTCAGTCATCACCGGGGCAGCTGATGTTATACATCAACATGAACTCCGTCTTAGTGTTTCTTAAAGCAGACATCGGGTTTCATCCTGTAGCATCTCTTACTGCACTATAGCATATCCCAGTACGCCCCGCTTATCTCGTTAATCTATGTATCGTTTTTATCCTCAGTTGAGTTCTTTGTCATTGTACTGCATAGCAGGGATTTAGCAGATTATTCCCCTCCACTAGTCTCTTCATGAATCTCCTACAGGTTCATTCACTTTAATCAGTGCTTGTTTCTGTTTGTGCCCAGACGGCAGGGATTTCCTCCTCCGGTCCAATCCATTCACACACTTGTTTGATATGATGATTGGTGCGTTTACTGCCAGTCTCTTTGATACTTCGTTAAACACACTGATGTTTGATACACGAACACAAAGTAATACGTCTGATGCAGTTTAATTGATGTTTTGCTTTTTGAGGTCGGTTGGTTAAAGTTTTTATTTACTTTCACAGGCTGAAATTTGCTCTTTACTGTCAAACAGTAACCTATGCTCTTCAGTCTGTGTAGGAGTCGGATTAAACTTGCTGTGGATTTTGGTTTCCATCAGTAATGCTTTAATGTACACTTATTAAAATCACAATACGTGATTATACATCTTCTAGCTGATTTGTAGCAGTAGAAGCAGCACATCATAGTTTGGTTATTCTAATATTATCAGCCAATAAGAATAATAAGAAGACTTTCTCACCTGAAGATGAGTTCTACCCAAATATGTACACCCAGTTTTAACTGTTCCTGAAGTAACTGAGATGACTGCTATTACCTCACTAACATATGAGCTTTTGAAAGAGTAAACAGAAGTAATAGGAAATATTGTGTCAAATATACCTTCAGTTAATTTCATTATATTTACATATTATTGTATATATTATATTATAATACCTAATAGTTCCAGTTAGCTCAGCATATATGAATATAAGAAGGACTTACTCTCAAATCCATATTCCTCTCTATTTATTATTATTATTATTATTATTATTATCATTATTATTATTGCTACTTACATTTAAAAGGGTTAGCAGCTTTCTTATATACTGTAACTTCCTGTTTACATAGTTTCTTTGGATTCAGCAGTGCAACAGATGTTTCCTAGCAACTGCTGCGCCCATTACTAAAGCCGTTATTAACAAAGACATGTCAGGTTTGATGATTGGTGAAACAATAGTTAAACCTGCTCACTAAGAGCTTAAGAAGGACTTAGCACACAGAGTAGACTTAAAGGGATAGTTCAGTTTTTTTTGACATGAAGTTGTATGACGTCCCCATTAGCAGTGTCGTGCATCAACGGTGACTTTTCCCCTACTGTGTCCCGTAAGCAGAGTTCTGGCCAGGTTTTGGTGTTGAAGGAAGTGGTTCCGGGTAGTAGCTGGGGTCACAAAAATAAAGCGTTTTGCTTCTCAAAACGATTCAAGAGTAATACATTTGCATCACAAAACCGTTGTCCACGAAAATGCCAGACTGCACTATTTTCTCTCCCTTCGTGTCTCGTAGAACTGTGCTTACAGGACACAGTAGGGGAAAAGTCATGCATTGATGCACGACACTTTCTGTTGCACTTGATTTCACATTGCAGCATCCTTAAAGGTAGAGACGGGCGTTCAGTGTCTGGTGTCAAGAAATATTAGAGAATAGGACTTAAAAACAAAGAAATTGAATCATATATGAAGGATCAATGCATTTGTAGTAGGCAGACAGGGTAATTGTTTAGAGAGGAAGTCAAATGTACATTCAGTTGTAGCACAGTTTGATATTTTAACCCCTTCTTCTCCAGACGCTCTGGGAGACGTTATACGCTGCAGAGCAGATGCTCTGTGATCCCTCCTCTCCGAACGTTTCCCTCTGTGTCCACCTGTGTCCTGTTGATGTGTTCGTGTGCATGTTCGTGTGGCATGTGCCCAGTCCCATCATCTTGGTCTTGCTGTATTAATCTATCTTTCTTTTCTCTTTACACTCTTTCCTCTCTCTTCTTCTGTAGCTGCGTGAAAATGCTCAACCTGTGGTGAGTCCCTCTCCGCTAGTCCACATCAGACTCATGGGACAGGGAGTGGACCAGCCTAGGCTGGGCAAAGTGGAGTTGTAATTTGCAAATTTGAACGAGTGTCACTGGTACAACAGTGTTATATACTCCTGTGAACACTGTCTGACATGTGTATGGTTAAGTCCCCTTTTCAAGCCCCTGATTGCCCTTTGTTTTGACCACCACCTGATGTGGAGTTAGAGAGAACACTGTAAACTGTGCTGCCATATCAGCAGCCATACTCCTTGGGCAAATATCACGTCAGGGTGGAAACAATAAACAAGAAGTACTTTGAGATAAGTTTGACGCTAAGCCCTTTTGCAGCGCATTTGGCTTCAGATCAAAGGTCTTTAAACTCCTGTTGCATGGTGCACCATTATTTATGAATAGATTTAAACCAAGACGACCCAGTCACTGTCCTATGTCTTGATCCACAGCTTTTTTTTCTTGTCTTTGTATGTTTTTATGACCATTAAGGCTCATCCTGTCTTGTGCTCTTTGTGTGCACTGCTCCATTTTTATTTATTTATTTATTTATTTTGCATAGGAGAAATATTTCCTTCAGAGTCACTGCAGCAGTTTGTAGTTGGTCCCCTCTGCCATTTTGTTTTTGTTCTTGAAAAATGGAGAGAGGTGAATAAATGCAGACACTTGGTGGATGGAGATACATCCATCTTTGTCCTCAGTCCTTATGTTTTACTAATCAAACCTGGCAGCTGCAGTTCTCATTCTTATGATCCAAAAAAACTCGCATCTGTCCAAATTTGGTTTACTGAAATTAAACCAATTAATTATTTGACTAAACACTACTTAAAGCAACCCGCTCGTGTTTGTTCTTTCTTTTGCTTCATCTGAACCCTCTCTCATCTACGTACCATTGAATGTCCGTCTCTGTCTGCAGGTGCTGCTGCTTCTTCAAGCGAAAACGGAAGAAGAACACGCCAAGGCACAAATGATCGTCCACCACTGGCCTGAAACGTTCCAAGTGTCCGGCTCAGTTGATTGTGATTTCAGAAATCAATAAGGTCCCATTCAGATAAAAGAGGCAAGTGAAAGATCGTGATTGAATTGTCCTCTGGAGGGACCAATTAAAAAACGGTTTGTTGCGATGTACAAGATGCTTGTGTCTTTGATGGGAGTCCTATTTTAGAGTGTTCTTTTTTTTTTTCCTCCTCCAAGATGTGTGGGAATGTTTTGCAAGCCAGTCGGCCAAATGGTGAACCTATCCGTTGGAATTTTGCAGAGGATAATCTTGTTTTGTTTTCCCTCCCTAAGACACCCAGCATTTGTATTTTCTCTCCATGTTTTTGCTTTTTTTAATTGTTTTTTTTTCCTCCTCTGTGGTATTGTAAAGGAAGAGAAAGATCTTCCTGTGGAGTCTTGCCACCTTCTGCCCGTTACATACCATTATTTCTTTGTTTTTACACACAAAATCATGTTTTCATTTTTCCTCTGTCAAGTCCCAGTTCAAAGCGGTTTGCCCGTCATTAGTTTGCTAACTCATTCTGACACAAAGCCCCTTCATTCCTCTCATGGGGCTGAATGTAAACCTGAACGAGGAGCCAAGAGTGTAACAGAGAGCATCAGTCAGCCATTGGCCCCTGCACTTTTTTTCCTCCAAAGAGGTCAACCCTGGCGCTGGGACCAGGGCCTGAGAGAACAGAAGACCAGAGACGTCTCGTGCACTGTGTTCTCTGAGGACGATTTCTGCTCACGCTGCTTGGTTAAAGCACTCCCCTTAACCATGCCGCCGTCAAAATACACTACAGTCTCTTTTGACTCTCATGCAGTTCTGCTCCTGTTGGCTTTGTGATGATGAGCAGCAACCTGACACTTGTAGATGTGGCTGGAAAAAAAATGCTATTTATGCTATTTATCTCTCGGTTGCCACCAGTTTTCTTACTAATTCTGAAACATACACACTGAATGTATGGACCGAAAAGTAAATGACTTTGGAGCATTCATATAATCTGTTATGCGCATGGAAAGGAAATAGCAGTTAAGGTGTTAATGTTCAAAAAAAGCCGAGACCAAAATTAAGTGGATCGGTGGGTTGGGAGTCTTAATTGTTCTTGATCTTAATAATGTGATGGTTAATAATGGACTCTAAACCAGTAGACACTGGGGGAAGTTGCTTTGCAGCGACAAGAGAAACTGGCATGATGTGCTATGGAGATTGAATCACAGCCTCTCGATGCTACAGTCCAATGCCTTAACCCCAACCAGTTGACCGCCACGTCACACCACACCACGCCATGCCACGCCGCTAGCGGGATAAACAAGTTGGCAGCATGACGGCTGTGAGACTTGCAGCGTGGTCACCTGTATAATAAAAGCCCAACGTTGCAGACTGTTCTCAGCGAGTATCAGAGCAGGCAGTGACCTCCTGTGTAACACTGAAGATGTTTCCTCAAGAGAGCGATGCCAAATGTGAAGTTTGGTGTTAATAATGTGTTGATGGTGTTAAGACGTCCCTGCCCCTGCGTGTCCAGTCTGAAGACCCCCATGCTGCAAAGCGATGTTTGATGTTTGGGTCCCTCTCGCCAACGCAGAGAGAGAAAAGCTCATGTCGGCCGTGAGCGCAGATGAGAACATGTCCATACCATTTGTGTTTTTTAAATTTAGTGTCATGGAGGACTGCCTTGAAACAATATCCTTGATATTTCACCTTGCCTATCCTCCAAACAGAGCGTGAATTACCACACGTAGGTGTTTTATTTTTTTATTTTATATCTTGCTAATGTGAATTTTTTTTTCTCTTTTGAATGCATTTGTTTTTGTTTTTCATTCCAAATAGCCATGGTTTTATGGGGAAAGAGAGGGTAACAAAATTAAAATAGAGAAAAAAAGCTCCAAACCATGACTGCACTACATTTGTTGACCCCGGCTTTCCCTGACAAGACCCTGCCTTCCTAATACTGTACTTTAAACGTGCTTATTACTTTAATTGTAGCTGCCTCATGTGCTAGGCCTTCCCTATAGGGTGCAGGGAATACACTTTAAATTTGTTTTTATCCCCGCCCACTCCCCCTTTTCGTGCCATGACACCTTCATCCCCTTTCCTCTCTGCACACACACACACACACATTTACACACCCTTGAGTCCTAGAAGAATCAACTCTCAGTGGGGTGTTAGATTTGGCGTCTGTGGACCTGCTCCATCATCTTTAGAAATACAATGTTGTAGATGTTGCAAACTATCTCAATGAATCAGTATGTAAACCTGCTTGTTGCGTGTATTTACACTGTATAGCTTTTGGTTTATTCTTACCCCTGACATGTCAGTTACTCCAGGGTCTAAGTTATTGTGTTATTGAAAGTACTTGAATATGAAAATCTATGGGACCTTTTCTGTTTGTTTGTTTGTTTTATTGTTATTATTTTCTCGGTCATTATCTTATTAATTTCCACAAATAGGATTTTAGAGGAATGGTGGGAAAACGGGCTATTTGAATGACAGGTATTCATTTCTTTGAGATGTCTTAGTGCCTCTGGAGGGCGTTGGACAGGTGAGGCTTGTCACACTCACCTGTGGAGTCCAGTGCTGGCTGCTGTGAGTGACTGGGTGAGGCTTGCGTCAGTATAGCTGAGCCCAGGGGAGGTGCGGTCTGATGCCGGTGTGGAGGATAATATCACAATTTTGTCTCTGTGAAACATTCATCGTGGCATATTTTTATGTGGTGAGGGTGAACCCCCACCCCACCCAGCCACCCACCCACAACCTGTGACATCTGCTGCCTGTGATTCTCCACACTGAGCATCAGCTGCACCCGGAGCGTTGTGTCCCAGCTACCTGAGAGAAGTTGAAAGTATTCCTGTGTAGTGAGATGGATATCCAGACTATACAGCCTTCAGTGTTTCCCCCCTCAATTCCTCCAGTGCCATTCCTGAGACTACTACTTTACTAGCCCATGCCTTTTACCTGTGCCAGAAAAATATGAAGTTGAATGTTTTTTGACCATTGCATTCCACCTTGTGTCCTTGACGTGTCCACTGTCATTTTGAGAAACCACAGAGCAGCGTGGCTCTTTTTTTTCAGTACCAGGAAGTGTTGGACTGTGTCGGTAAAAAAGTGTTTTTGTTTTTGAGTTGTTCCTGTTGAGGTTTTTTTTTTTTTTTTTTTTAATTAAATTTATGCCGTAACTTAAGAGAAACCGACCAAGTGAATTATTTCAGAGCTGAATTTGTGACCGGTCTTCTTTGCAACATTTGCTTCCTCCTCAAACTGTGGTTGGCCTCACTCCTTAGCTCACGGCTGAAATGGTAGATATAGACGTATTACTCTGATGTATTTCCTTTCTTACTCTCTGGGCCTCACGCAGAGCGATATAGGAGAGCTCTGTGTGATTTGTATGTGCATGGCTTCTGTGGAGACGACAGCGAGCGGCCTCTCTCTCCCTCTCCTGTCGGCCTCATGTGCTGTTGGATCACTGAGACGTTATGGCTTCCAGTCTTCATGTAAAATAAATAACTTTTCCATGTCTTCTCACGCCTCATCCCATTTCAGTTCCCTTTATTTCTCGTACGGTTTACTTCAGACATCAGCCTTGTGTTAACGGCTGTGGATGTGTGTATCTCATTCCTGTGTGTCAAAGCTGTGTAAATCAAAGCAAAGGACAGTTAAAGTGTGAATGAATGGCTTCGGTCTTTTTGGGTTCTCTGGCACTTTTTCCTTGTTGCTGTACTGTAGAATTGTCTTCGATTTACTGTATATTTTTCTTTGAGGGAGAGGTTTAGGGTGACATTTACTGCAATATTGTGATGATTATTTGAAAATTGTAAATTGTACAGTGTTCACAATTGTAGTCTTTGTTTTTCTGTTGGGATTCCATATACAAGATGTATTCTTTGATTTTTTTTTTTTTTTTTTCTCTCAGACTGTGGAAAATCAAATTGTACAGCTCCAAGAGTTTATCCTCCCCTCAGCATTGTCTTTTTTTCAGAGCTATGATTAAGAGAAATCTTAAATCTGTAAATAAATATTATTGTGTTGAAATATGAATGTCACTTCAAAAATGTATTTGAATGAGTTAGTCAAGGGCTTCAAGAATGAAGGACCCACGTTTCTTCTTTTTATGGTTTTCTTATTTTTAATTTGCAGAAAGATAAAGGTCCTTTTTATCTGAGATACCTGTTTTTTTTCCCTCCTCGAATTCATATAATACAATGTGTCACACATGAACCTTATAAAATCACTTTTTATTCCCTCCACACCTAAAGGGAAACTCCAGTTTGCACCCTTTTTTATGTAAAATAAAAGATCTCTCCACCTTGTGGGAATGTCTTTTGTCAGATTATTTGTATCAGTTTTGTCTTGATACTTGGTATCTAAGTGTTATTTCTCATATTTAAGATCAGGGCAATTTAGTCCTAAAATAACGTCTTTGCCATTGTTTTTCTGGTAAAGTGATTTTATTTCCAGATTTACAGTTAGAGAGACTGAAAAAAATGTTCATGGTACACACAGTAGTTCAGTGGCTTCTTTTACTCCTTAAATGGAAGTAACGGCTTCATTCAACTGCATTTTTTTTTTTAAATTTCATACCAAAATGAGCCTTTTGGCAGTCTTCAATTGGCAGCTAAATTACACACATCCATTTACATATAATCATACTGCAGCTCAGCGGGTTGATCACAGTTTTCAAAATGAGACAAATGAGCTAGTGATAAAATATAAAATGAATTAATTTTTCAGCCATATGGTCTAAAAATATCAGAGAAGGAAAAAATGTCTGATGCCATTTTCCTGTTGAAGTGGCACATTCAGATACTTTTGTCCAGTGAATAGTTGAAAATCTAAATGAATGTCAAAAGCATTAAATAATCAGCTGGGTGTGTTTCATTTTTCTTTCCTTGAAAAATTACTAAAATTATTAATTATCAATGCAGTTTAATTTTCCTCCCATCAATTGACTGATAGTTGTATCAATAACTACAAACAACTAAATAGTAATAATAATTGGATGCTCAGATACATTTAATCGCTTAGTTAGGTAAATAATGACTGTATGTGTTTTGCATGAAACTGATTTACTTCTGCATTGTGATGTTACTGCTTGAAATAATCTCTCCCTGCAGTTCTCTCCTCCCGCCGCTGGCCGGCGCTGTCGCCCCGGTGTGTTGCGACCGAGCAGCCTGGAAACTATAAACTTCCTGTATGACGCTCCGGTGCTTCTCTTCCACTGGTCCCAGCCAACATGGTGGGTACACGGAGAAATTTCACTTCACCAGCCCTCGCAATCCTCTTTCATCCTCACTGTCTGTGTGTCCACCGAGCGTGTGCCTGCATCAGGCCGCACACAAACGATACTGACATGTTAAAACGCTGGATATGAGGCACTTTAGAGGAGTTAGATATGTAAACAAGGGCGAAGTGGTCCCGTCCCACTGTGGCAGTTCACCGGTTCAAGTCAGCCAGAGAACCGCCGGTGCTCGTGTTCGGCTCGAGCTGATAAAAGCGTTTCTTACCTTGTACCCGTTAGTTTCACATATGAACATTTCGTGACGTTTCGTTTCAAACGTTGACTGTAATTTGGCGAATGTTTCACCTGACATCAGGACACATTGTAAAGTAACGGCGAGATTTTATAGTTGCTATCAGCATCAAACTGGGTAAACTGTATTTCTGCTTCGCGTTTTACTTAAATTTTAACTTTTACATTCAACCCGACGTTGTATGCGTTCAAATTCTCTGTTCTCAGGTTAGTTTCCGTGAAGTGGGAAGTTGAAAGAAACCTGTCAGTAAGAAACTGATTTGAACTGGGACCGTGTTGAGCCCTGATAACCTAGTCCAAGTGAACCAGTGGAGTGGTTTGCTGATGTGGTATTGTAGGAGCAGTGAGTAGTGAAATCAACTTCTGTCAGAATAAACCTGTCACAGTAAACTGACATGTGCAGGTGACTGCTGTGAATTCACCTGATCGGAAGGGTCAGACTGATTTTTGATGTAAATGTGGTAACAGATTCTCCCCTTTAGTCGTGTCTTATCCCAGAGATGTTGGTCATAAGAAAAAAAGAAAGATTAGAAGTCGCTCTCGCTGATTTCTAAAATCCTGTCCTCCCCGAAAAGAAGTCCATTTTGTCCACTGCTGCTGTCCAGTGTAACGCACCTCAACTAACCATACAGCTTCAAACCTCCCCCACTCTCTGTGTCCTGGCTACTGACGGGATGTGTTGTTGCAAAACTGAACTGTCTGTGTGGCCTCTCCTCAGGGTCGTGTCAGGACCAAGACCGTCAAGAAGGCCGCCAGGGTCATCATTGAGAAATACTACACACGTCTGGGCAATGATTTCCACACCAACAAGAGGGTGTGTGAGGAGATCGCCATCATCCCCAGCAAGCCTCTGCGCAACAAGATTGCCGGGTGAGTGGACTGTTGTTAGCTGTTGCTGCTGTTTTTGATTTTCAGTGTATACTACAGAAACACACACTCCTGCTGGCTGATGTTCGCCTCTCCAGGGATGACTTTTGTCAGATGCATTTGGGGTGTGTTGCTCAGGTGATTGATTGTTGCAGCCTGGTTCACCTCCTGAGCTCAGATGAGAAGCTGGTCTTCAGCAGCTGCTGCTTATTAGTCTTGTGTATGTAGTTAAAGTGGAGCCCAGTTGATTGATTGGCAGAAACTGTTCTGACGATCAATACATTGTTTCAGGCACTTAAATAAAATGCCCAGGCACTCTGTGGGTTTAACATTATGGATCCAGTGATTTGTTGCCAGTGTTGTTGTTGTACATGAGAGATGAAACGAGAGAACTGGAGGTTCTGGACACTGATCAACCATCACTGGCATTTATTTCATCATTAGCTGCACAGCTTCATATGTTTTTAATAGTTGCTGTCAAATTTATCTCATACAACAACAGCTGTTGTTGGCTGTGGTTGTATTTGTTGTAGCTATTTTTAGGCTCAGTATGTCTTAAAGACCCCGGTGACTTTCTTCACGGGACTGAGAAATATCAGGGAATATCTCTGGAAGGACTAGGAGCTCTTGAGTCTCTGGTGCTGTTTGTCCTGGTCCTCATCAGATAGAGTCTGAAAGATCAGTGGAAAGTGTCATGGTTGATGCAGACATGCCACTTATCTCTGTACACATGAGCTGTGGTGCATTTTTGGCTCTGCAAGACTTGATTTCATTTGGGATGCACCAATCCAGCTTTTTCAGTCCAGTGTATTATACTTTGCCATGTGGAAGAGAGTGAAGGCATCAGGCTTGAATTTAACATTACTTTCCTCACTTTGTAAAATGTTGCTGCTCTGTTTTTGATGCCTACCGGCATGCTGCGCCTACTGCTGCAATGTGATGTTGCAAAAACATAGAATTGAAGTAATTTGTCATAATGGATCAGCCCCAATATCTGATACCCGATCTAGCTCTTTAGTCGATTTCCAATCTTAATACCAGAGGGATGCATCCTAGAAGTCAACAGGACTGCAAACATGGACTGCACCGTATCATTTCTTTCTTATATCCTGGTCACTTATATTGAAGTTCAACAGATGAACAGTACTTGAATGGCTTTACATAAATGATATGATCAATGTGAATGGAAACATGGTGATCAATACAAGCGTTCAGTCCTGTAGCTGCACCTGAGTGTCTGCCGTCAGACCACGTTTCTCTGCTGTAACTCTGAGCCTTCAGATTGAAGTCAGGACGACCAGTGAGTCAGCAGGCAGCGTGCTCCCTCAGACACCACCGCTGGACTCTCCTGCAGCTGCTCACCTAAATTAAACATTCAGGACACTTTTAACAGCGTTCTGTTAATGGAGGCTTTTTGTTGAGATACTGCAATTAGTCTGGGTTTGTGCCGAGGAAACAGGTGCTGGCCTCTTGTTCTGCTGTGTCACGGTGGGTCGGTGTGCTGAAGCTGATGGTGCTGTGATTAAAGTGCAGTTATAGCTCACACCTCTGTGTGGACCAGACTTCAGCATCATAATGTCCTGTCTCCAGACAGCTGCAGCTCAGTCCTGTATATACTCTACTAAACGCAGAGCTGGATGGATGAATTTAGCTTTCGGTCGCTTGTGTGTGTTTAATTAATGAAACCATGGCACACCACAAAGGCAAGGCAAGTTTATTTGTACAGCCCATTTTTACAGTTTGTCTCAAAGGGCTTTACACAGCATCATAACATCCTCTGCCCTTACACCCTCACATCGACTGAGGGTGAAAAGTGATTATTGATTTTCTTTGTCCTGTATTGAACATATACTGCAAATCATACAACAAATCAGGTAGAAAATACAATTTATTTTTATTAAATGACAGTTTTCCTGCTATAGTTTGTTTTATTTCTATCATATAAACCTTACAGTACAGGTGAAAGATCACCAGCACACAAAAAAACCTAACATGTTGACATAGATCATTTTCATCATTTTTTAAACCTAACAATAATTAGGGTTTGTTAAAGCACCTCAAATTACAGTGTCCTCTCACTCTGGATTTATATGACAGCAAATATAGGTCTTCATTTATCATTTAGACTGTATTATTAGAAATGAGACAGATCTTGAAGTAGTCTGGAGTCTGGAGGTTTTTGGTCAGAAATAAACACTTATAAAATGAAATCCAGCTTAATCATCACCTACGGGCTTCTAGTCCTGTGTGGTGGTGACTGTGACTGTGGCGGTAAAAAATTGCACGGGGCTGGTGGATGAAATTTGGGCTGGTTTATTCCACATAGGCCTAGTCTATATAAATCTGCGCCCACATTGATTCAGCAGCTGATCCAAGCGGCGATCACAGTGGCGTCCCTAGCAACTGTGGGTTATACAGAAATAGCAGGTAGGTCTACAGGCACAAGTGCGTGTAAATCTGTGGTCTTAATGCCCATAGTAAATTCCACCTTATTACATGTAGCTAAACAACTGGCATCATTATCTGGGCCTGGTGACTGCGGTCAAGCCAGCCTTCTCTCGTTTTCACGCAGTCAAGGCAACCACTCCAACATTTCAAGTGCGCCCTTAGAGCGGCCGGCTTGACTACGCAAAAACGAGAGACGGCTTGCTTGACCGCAGCGCCTGGCGCTAGGATGGCAGATGCTCATTTTGAAATTTGTGTAGCCCGTTTGGTTGATTTACTGCGCTCTTTGTAGGTTGCACTTTGCGATAACCTTTTTATTTACTGTGGTTAATTGCTGCAGATATGAAGCTCTGGGTAGTTACGGTGTTTTCTGTTGCATGCGTAATGATTTTACGGTTTACACGGGAGTCTGGCAACTTCATGAGCTGGTCTGGTTTTTATTGGGCTGGGTGGGTTTTAAGCTGTGATTGGGCTGGAAACTGTGATCTGATCTGGCAACACTGCCTCCAGACTGTACCTTTAAAAGGGGAATGTCCTTAAAAGCATTAACACAACTATTTGATCTACTGTAAAATAAAGTGATAAAATGGTATTTGGTACTGTAAATGTTGTGTGTAACATGTTTTCGTGTTTGTGTCTCAGGTATGTGACGCACCTGATGAAGCGTATCCAGCGCGGTCCAGTCAGAGGAATCTCCATCAAGCTGCAGGAGGAGGAGAGAGAGAGGAGGGACAACTACGTCCCAGAGGTGCGTTCACACTGTGTTTATATCTGTCTTTGATGAGACGGAGCAGCTGCTCCTCTGGTTCACAAACCCACATCTCACTGTGTTCTAAGAGCTTTGCCTGTTTGTCTTGTTACTAAATAATTTCTCAGGCTGCAGCTGCAGATTTGATGAATGACTTTGCAGAGGATCTTTGGTGAACCTTGCAGAGAGAAGACTGAACACCTTTTAACTTGCAGACTTTTCTGTTTCTTTTTCGGTGCATTGATTCATTTGTTTCTCTGTCATCCTTTAGATCTCTGCTCTGGACCAGGAGATCATCGAGGTGGATCCAGACACAAAGGAAATGCTCAAGATGCTGGTCAGTGTGCAGCACATTCTGCTGCTGATGAATGTCTCACTGTTCACACACATAATCCACAGTGGTCATACTAATTAAAATCCCTTTGACTTGTACATACATTCATGTGAATTTACTGAAAACATTTAAATAACTCTAAATAAATAGGTGCTTTACATGATTTTCATTCATATTTGAATAATACACACAATCAAGAAATTCAAAAATGTAAAACTTGTTCACCTCCTGCCCTGTAATATGAATCCTGACGACTCTTTCCCTCCTATAGGATTTCGGTGGCCTGTCCAACCTTCAAGTCACTCAGCCAACTATTGGAATGAACTTCAAAACACCCAGAGGACTGTAAAATCATGTGTAGTAACGCTCTTAATAAAGAGATATAATTATTCACAAAAATGGTCTTTTACTTTTTTTAAGCCCAGATTAATGATCTTTGCTTAACAATAAATGAAGAGCAAAATGGATCAGAACCTGAGGCGAAGTACTCTTCTGAAGTATTCTTATTTCTATGCAATTTTATGCTTGAATGCCACAAATTAATCTGTTAGATCATGATTTATCATGATACTGTTAAAAGTTAAACCAGACGTCCCCAAAAGTTTTCTTATTAGCACCTTGAGTTCCACTTCAGGCAGGTTTTACTGCTGCACAGTCTTCACTGTCAGACACAGCAGAGCCAGACTGGTGGAAGTTATTAGAACAGGGAAGCTGTATTTTCACTCACTGGTGATTCAGATTAGATTAGATTAGATTCAACTTTATTGTCATTGTACATGTCACAGCTACAAGGCAACGAAATGCAGCAGCAGCTGGAACACCTGAATCAAGCTTGAGATTGAGATGTTAACTTGAGATTTGAGCTCATTTCAGATCTGTTATTCTAATGATAAAATCACCTTTCTTTGTAGCCACCCTGACACTTAGAGCCAATGAAAGAGCAGTCTGATAAAAGGATGTTAAAAGCTCTTTATAAATCATATTTACATTTAATTTAAAAAGGAAATTATACTAATAACAACCCTGTGAACTTAGACTTGATGTTCTCCAGTGTCTTTGAAAATGGTGTTCACTAGGGCTGACTGATTAATCTCAATTTCATCGCTATTGTGATATGAACATGTGTGATACACACATGAAATACGATGAGTTATGTTTGCAGGCGCCATGCCTTCACACTCAGCATCACACTCACTTTCTGCAGGTTAATAGTGTCCATTTAGTAGCTAAGAGGATGTTGGAGGCAGGAGAGGGTTAAATTAATGTTCTGTTTTACTGATGGGTTATTCATGTGCAGTTTATTCAATAGATGTATGCACAGGCTCCTCAGTGTTTGTGATACCTATTAAAGCAGAAAGACTCAGAAGCTATAAGGTTGTATGACACCCCGAAATATTTGCTTATTTATCACAAGTCATCATTGTAATATTGAACAGTGTCATCACACATTTTGCTATCATGCAGGCCTGGTGCTAACAAAGTTTGAGCCCTTTGAGAATCAGTTCAGATCATATCATCACTATTCAATCAAGTCTTATTTTCTGACAGTACACAGACCAATCAGTTCAAACCGAAAACCACTGACATTTCCCACAAGGCAGCATCTTCACTGCCACTTTGTCCAACCTGCAAACAAAACACTGTTTAAAATCATCAATTATTTGAAGTTTTTGCTTGAAAGATTTCAAATAATTGTTCATTGAAATGGTTAAATTTCATATTAATTGAATAGACTGCAACAATTTCTTGATTTAAGACTTAATGACTAGTAAACAGAAAAATCAAAAGGGAAATTACTGACCAGATTTTTTTTTAAACAGATGGTAAATAGGTTCAAACATAATCAGATATAGGATTATAAAACTACAAGTTCTAGTCAGTTCCTTCCAGGGACAGTGAGTCCTGTGGACGTTAATCAGATAAACTCTAATGAAACTCAAAAATCTTCTCTCAGTATTTGGTAGCAGTAGCTCCCTGACATCTGACAGGTTCTAGTCATTTTCTGTTTCATAAATGAGCTGGAGCAGTACACCTCAGACTATGTTCAGCCCACTGAGGGATGTTACACCAGTTTCTCTGGACATTTTATACGAATACGAATTAGAATTACTTTATTAATCCCCAAAGGGAAATTCATTTGTCTGTCAGCTCATAAACCATAAAGCAGAAGATGAAGAAGCCTGATGGCTGAAGGTACAAAGGATCTTCTACATCTCTCCATCCTGCAGTGAAGAGAGAAGAGCCGTCCACCACCGCTCTTTTCTTGGTCCATCAAGATGTATGAAGAGGATGATCTGAGTTGTTCAGAATGGCCTCCACCAGCATGTATCTCTCCACCACATCCTCAGTGGTCCCTCAGGGAGACATGACTGAAGTCAAGTGCCTCAGGATGTTAGTCTGTATCCTAGCAACGACTTCATGGAGACCTTCACATGGAACTTCAGCAGTAGCCGTTGGTGGGATGTACACAAGTATTGTTTGATTTGAAAAAATGTCTACTTCCCTGAGTCTTCATCTATATCTCCAGCTCCTCATCACTCTTGGGGGGCAGAGAGTTGATATTTTGCATGATGACTGATGGCAGAAAGGACCTATAGTACATCTCCACTTCCAAGCCTTAACCTCTGCACCACCAGCACAGCAACCACGAAAGCAGCTCCTCATCCACATTCCAGAACATGCGCTTCAAATGGGAGCAGCAAAGTCTGGTAGCTCTGAGTTTTTATTCAACCTTTGCTCATTTTGTTGTGTTTTTGTATGTTTTTGTCGTATTTGTCAACTACTGATGGACACTTCTGTGGGGGAGAGGAGTTTCTTCAGGAGAGGAGCTTCTGTCACTGAAAATGGAGCAGGTCTGGAGGATGCCGCCTGTTCCAGCTGGATGGGGGGCTGTTTTCGTGGTTGCTGTGCTGGTGGTGCAGAGGTTGAAGGCTTGGAGGGGAGGTGTACTGTGAGTCCTTTCTGCTGTCAGTCTTCATGCAAAGGTGTCGACTCTCTGCCCAATAAGAGTGATGAGAAGCTGGAGATATAGATGAAGACTCAGGAAGTAGACATTTTTTCAAATCAAAACAATACTTGTGTACATCCCACCAACGGCTACTGCTGAAGTTCCATGTGAAGGTCTCCATGAAGCGTTGCTAGGATACAGACTAAACATCCTGAGGCACTTGACTTCAGTCATGTCCCTGATGGACTCACTGAGGAGGTGGGTGGAGAGATAACAGCTGGTGGAGGCCATTCTGAACAACTCAGATCATCCTCTTCATAACACCTTGATGGACCAAGAAAAGAGCGGTGGTGGACGGCTCCTCTCTCTTCTGCAGGACGGAGAAATATAGAAGATCCTTTGTACCTCAGCCATCAGCTTCTTCATTCTTCTGCAAATGGTTGATGAGCTGACAGACAAATGAATTCCCTTCGGGGATCAATAAAGTAATTCGTCATTCGTATCCGTTCATCCAGCTGGAACAGGGTGGCATCCTCCAGACCTGCTCCTTTTCAATGATGCTCCTCTCCTGAAGAATCTCCTCTCCCCACAGAAGTGTCCATCAGTAGTTGACAAAATACGACAAAAACATACAAAAACACAACAAAATGAAGCAAAGGTTGAGTAAAAACTCAGAGCTACCAGACTTTGCTGCTCCCAGTTGAAGCACATGTTCTGGAACACACATCAGGGACACAAAACATTAAGTTTGGCAGAAGTACCGTATGTAAAATCACCGTTTTTACCATCACTGTTCAGCACATATTAACTCTTAGGCTGGTTTAGACCATAAAGAACACCAAAATACGACACTTAGGATAATCATGAGTCAAGACACAGCGAGTAATGTAAACACCTTTATTGTGCCCAATCTGAACATACTCCACAACTGTAAGTAGCAGCAAACTTGCAGACCACAATGAGGTAGACTTTCAAACTCTAAAAAGCAGCTGGGCTAAGGGGACAACAAGCTCAGCATGACAAACTAATGGATAAAGAAAAGACACTTAGTCTTTGGCACACAGCTTATTATGCATTTATGTCCAACTGGAACAGGAAGGCAAATGGGATAAGAAAGCATGGAATCATTTACTGGGGTCTACTCAAGCTGATCGATCGATAGATTATTTATCATCAGCTAAGTGGAAGTTCTTACATTCAACAGGAACAAGCAGCTGTTGTAACATAGGCGTGTCCCCTGCTGATGTACAAAAGTGATTAAAAACCACGCCACCTCTCCACACGTGCAAATTAAAAAGTGCAAAAATCAAAACTATGTACAGTCAAATGTTCATTCTCTCTAGTCTAGTCTCAACAGGATCCATCAGATGCTTGAGAAATGGACAGATTGCCAGTTGAAGTATATCCAGTACTATTGTTACATACATGTAATATAACTGGAACCCCAAAGCAAGTTAAAGTTGTATTTCCAACATTTTGTGCCATTCAGTTGAATTATGGGAGGGCAAATTAAAAAAAGAAAAAACAGCCACAGAAAAATTTAATGAGGAAAAAAAAGGAAAAAAATAAAATAAATAGGGGGGGTTTTCCCATAAACAGCCGCCTGGTAGAATTCTGTTCAAAATTTTCATGTCATGACTTAAAACCGTTTGTGTACAAATTAGTAAAAAACTGCGTTTAAAAATGTCTGAAATGCGACTGGTTAAATGAAGCCCAACATTCAACTCCAAAAGTAAGAAACACCAGTTGGCTTGCACAGGAAAAACAGATGCCAACTGGGGTAGGGGAGGGAGGGAGGAGGGGAAAAAATAAAAATTTAAAGGCACTGTATGGCATTTGCCAATGACGGCAATGAGACTTGCGTGATTGCTCTTCACTATGCAACACATGTAAACAAAAAAAGAAAAAGAAATGGCATTTTCATCCACTTCTTAACCTTAGGCTGACTCCCATCTTTCGTCTGGCCACAAGTCTGGGAAAATGCAAAGTGTGAAGGGCCCCCTGTCTCTCCCAATAAGGTCACTGTGCATAGTGCACTGTGAAACAACAGCAAAAATGTAGCAAGTGCAAAAGTGAACATTTTCTACAGGATATATCCCAGTGCCTGGTGGAGTGCCATGGTGCCCTCGTGCTGAGGGGTGTCTGGCACACGTGCTCTCCTTGGCGGGCAGCCGCCCCCGTAGCGGGGGTCTTCTCTGACCCTTCAGAGCGTTTGGTCATTCTGCTTTAGCTGGAGTCTCTGTTCTTCTGGTTGCGCATGAGGGGCCGATGGGTGCTCAAGATGTCAATGGAGTGCTGCCAGTGCAGACAAGAGCGGCAGTAGTACTTGAAGCAGGCCGGGGTGTCAGAAGACAGAGTGAAGTCAAGGCAGGTACTTTCACTGAGACATTGCTCATTTGTTAAACTAGAGGTCAAGGGATTAAATGTCTGTGATTAATCTCACCTGTCAGTTTTGCTACAAAAGTATTTACATATGGTACAGAAATGATGAATAACTGACTATTGACTTTAAAATTCAACATCAACCTGATGGTTAGGCAAAATGTTGGCAGACGTGTGAAGCCTGGTAGGACAGGACAGCTCTCTTAGCATGACCAGGATATTGATTTAAAAAAAAAAAAAAAAAAAAAAAAAAAAAAAAAAAAAAAAAAAAACAAATGAAGCATGACAGCAATTGATTGAATGATCATCTGTCCTGAGGGGTGATCGTTTACACTTGCATGCTGCACTCTAATTTTCAATTCAATGAGCGCAACTAGCACAATGAGTTCAAAACAGCAGCAGCTAAGTGTGTTTAACATGAGATGAAAATTTACAGTATGAGACACTAAATAACCAGCAGATAATCATCAGAACAAAATGTTGCTTACGAAGGAAGTGACAGGTCTGCTCTGGTTTTGCAGTAATCAATTGTGCAATGAACACCAATGACAAAGACTATCTCCAAGAAGAATTAATGGGTGAATCTTATTTGAGTCTGTGGTTTGTAAACGTTGCTGCCAGAACAAATACTAAATGAATTACAGAATCCACATCTTCCTTATCCAGCTGAAATCCTTTTACAGAAGGTCCACACTCACTGCATGTATGTATGCTCCCACAGAAAAGGGCTCCATTTCTGATTAATCAGTGTTGATTTAGATGAATTCATCACAGGAAAAAATAACATTTTGCCAGCCTAGTTAAACACTTCCAGGAGATCTTTCATACACA
>JAFELL010000710.1:0-49950 GCA_019059645.1 Caranx melampygus
GCTGATTGTTGTGGTGGGTGGTTTACCTGCTATGTCTGAACTCACCTACACACAATGTTTTCCCATTCAGGATCAGTTTGATGTATTTGAGGCCGTGGTCCTTTCCAATCCTACAACAGAGGAACACACACACTCAACCATCAAGTGTGTGGAAGAAGAATCAACACAGTCTGTCTAAAACTGATAGGTGAAATCAGGTGTGTGTGTGTGTATGTGTTTGGGTGTGTGTGTGTGTGTGTGGTGTGTGTGTGTGTGTACCTGTCCACCACATCCTGAACCAACACGTCCAGCCTCGTCTCCAGATGGACCTTCTTTGACTTTGGATCCTGATATAACCAGAAACAGAACAATGACAGTTTGAAGTTCACGGCAGCAGCAGAGAGGATGATGACGATGATGATGACGCGCCCACCTTCCTGCACTCTTTGGGCAGGAGCAGCTCCAGCGTTGCCACACTGGTCTCTTTGAACATCTTATTTCCTTCTCCTCTCTTCACTGCCTGGACTCTGATGTACTCCAGAGTGGCCCCCACCTCAGACACGGCAGACCCCGCAGGGGGGCATAGCACTCAGCCAGCTCCTGAATAACATCAGTTTATGATTCAAAGTAAGATGAGCTCCAAATTACAGCTGCGAGATTAAAATATTGACTGATTCATTTTAAGTTTTAGTTTCGTTTTTTTTTATATATAATATTAAATTTCGGCATAAAGCACTTCCTGATACCGGCTCATGCTGTATGTTCTGTATCATGGTTTAATATTTTATTTTTGAATTACTGTGATGATAATGATGATGACAGTGTAGTTTACAAAGGCGCGGTGTTTACATACAGATGTTTTAGAGTGTGATCTGACCTCTATGTGCTGCTGCCCCGGCTGTTTGTTGTCATCGGTGTATGGAGGGTTCCACAGCTGGATCTTATTTTGCTTCAGCAGGTTCTTGAGCTTTCGCCTCGGTGTTCTGCTCCGCCATCGTCTCTGAAAAACAGCAGGTCGGGCGTGAGGACTGGGCAGGAGGAATAGAAAAGTGAAAGCTGTCAGGCAGCTGGAGGAATTCCCCTGCGTCATGGAGTCATGACTGCTACAGGAAATGATAACAGACAAACACCAAGGAAAAAACTCCCAAAAAGAAAAATAATGGTCAACACGTCAGGACCTGCTGGTAGAGCAGCTGTGGAACAACATGCTTGGTTTTTCATTGTTCTGGCAGATTTTATCAGTTTAAAAAAGCAAGAAAAACTCAAATTAAAATGCTGTGAAGGCCAGTTTTGGGAAAACTTTACTTTGAAACTTCTTTTGAGGGTCAAAAGTTGTAAGATGCATTGTGGGAGATGTAGGACCTGGTGTTTTAGCAGGTAAAAGTCAGTATGTCTGGGCTCTGGCTTCACGTATTACACTGTGTTTTAATCTGACTACAGCCTCTTCCCACAAATGTCTAACACTATTAGCGACATGACAATGGTTTCATGTTCCTTTTTAACACACTGTGGTATAATAAAGCTGTGAGACAGCCTGTAAAACACAGAGAGCTTCAGTAAAATAAGCTAGCTGACAGTAAATATGTTACTACTGACGCTGACACACACAAGCTGAGGTTAGCGCCGCAGCTTTTCTCTAATTCACACGCTAACATCTGCTGTCAACAGTCAAACTTAGCTGCTAGCTGCACACAAACGTTACTTGTGTGTTTTCCCACTTAAACCCAGTATGTATCGTTGTTAAATGTTGCAGTGAGTTACCCTGACGTTACGGGACACGATGACAAAGAGCTCCGTTGTTTTAAACGTGTGTCGTAGCCCCCGATAGCCGTCCACTTCTTGCGTCGTTGTGTTGTTGTGGGTTTGTATCAGGGAAAGACGTGACGAGAGAGGGAGAGACGTCTCACTCTGAGCACGTTTCGCGATCCAGTCGACGTATCGTACGTTCGTACGTCAACCCAAATCAGCGAGAGGCTCAGAATCCCTCACAGCCACGTGACTGGTCATCTTAACTATAGACGATCTTTGCGCTGCTAGAGACGCTCAGACGTATGACAGTAACTCTGTAAAATATGTAAATATGAATAAAAAAGTATTATTAAATTAAAATATATATATAATTAAAATAAAATTCAAATCAATTCAATTCAATTTAATTCAACTGGAGACATAGTGTAACCCCAAAAGCTGAGAAAGGATGACCAGGTCTTATAAAGAAGAGATTAGAGTTGTTTCATATCATATGGCTAAGATATAAAATATGGCTGCCTGATTAACAGTCACTATGGACCATCACAGCAGCTACCACTCTATTGGTCCACTCTATTAACCATATTACCAGGCCCCTCAGCCAGGCATACAGTACTACAAGAGTCCTCATGAGGAAGTTCTTTGACATCTGGAGGAAGATTTGGCAGCAGGGTTGCACAGGTGGTACAGAGAATACAGCACTGTAACTCTAGCCTAAATGCCCTGGCAGGTTTGGCTGCCATTGGAGTTACCACTGAAGGTGACAAAAGGAAAAGAAAAGGAAAGAAGGAGGGTAAGACCAGATTTATGAAAGAAAAAAGAAAACGAGAGCAACTCCTTATTTTGAAGCAGTTGGTCATTTATTTATTCTGCAGCTTAACATGGAATTGTATCATATAATACACTGTGTAATCATTTCTCATCCTCCATAAGTCTCTCAGAAGGACGAGTACATCCCCAGCCTCCTGGCCGCTTCAGAGATCTTTGGGGTCTTCCTGCTGGGGAACGGATAGTAGTTCTCGTTCTGGTGGACCCCCAAGGATGAGCTCACCCCCCCTATGCTCAGCTGCCTGGTAAACCTGGGGGCAGGGGCTGAGAACTTCCTGTAGACCCTCCATACTGGGGTGCTGCTGGTTTGCACAACACCATTACTGATTTTTACATGTGAGGACGGCTGTCCTTCAGGTTTTCATGTAGGGTGGTGGTGGAGCTGCTGGAGGAGCAGGTGACGGAGACCAAAGGGGGGAGCTAGGATCAGAGCTGGTCAGAGAAGCTGAGACCAAACTCTCCTGAGAATCATCAGGAGGATCTCGTCTGGATCCATCACTAGTACTCTGCTCGGGACCACTGAGGGATCTGGTGATATAAAACTGGACTTGATCAACTGTGGAACTGGCAGGACCTCCTCTGAAGTCTGGATCTCGGGGTCGCTCTGTGTTGAAGTAGTCTCCTTCTTTGCTGCTGTTGAATGAGCTGCAGGGGGACATCACTCCAGAGCTGCTGAGTGACTTAGATGTTGAGTCCACAGAGAGTTTTCTATCTCTGGACTCCTGGACTCTGACGCACCCAGAGGAAGAGGATGATGATGAACAGCTGTAAAACAAAACTGAGGTCAGAGTTTGCTTCTTAAACCAGGCTTGACTGAGTAAGAATTACTGCTATTATGAGATTATTATAGAGTGCAATGAGTGTATTTTATCTGTCTCACACAGATGATGCCACTGGGATGTGGAAAGGTGGTTTCTTCTATTTTGTCTGTGTTCTATGATACATTTCATCTGGTAATTTAATATAAATGTTATGTTTTTTGTTTGTTTGCTTTTTAAAAACGTTTCATTTCCATTGTATCTCATTGTCAGCTTTCTACATCAGTTGCCTGTGAAGCACTACCCTGTATGAAAAGTCTTATACAGATAATATGATTGATAATTGATTGCTTCACCATAAGGAGACTGTAATCATTACGCAATATATTTAATGTATTTTCCCTGCACTGAAACAAATCACCAGACTGTGAAGGTTATTTCAATCCCATGATGCACATCTGGAACCTCTGACCTGGAGGAACCAGTGATGCTGGTGTTTGTTTCCAGGGAAGAGGCTGGGAGCTGGACGGGGACATCAGAGCAGGAGCACTGGTGGAGATCCAGGTGGACCTGCCAGGGGTTGTAGGACAACGGGACTGGGTCAAAGGTTATGACAGGTGGAGTGAAGGGGATGACGCTGATGGCCTCAGACAGCTCCTCTGAGACTGCAGAGACACAGTGGTTTATAGTATGAGGAACAGAGAGGATCATTTATGACTCAGAACATGATTGATTAGATCCCTCAACTTCCACTCACATTTCCTGTACTGAAGCATCTGGGTGTGTCTCTGTCTCTCTCTGCTGCTCCTATAGTGTTCTCTGAGCAGAGAGACATCCACAATCCTCCTGCTCTCATCTTCCTCCTCCTCCTCCTCTCGGACCAGCCACTTCTTCTTCCTGACCCCTGCAGGGGAGCAGACACCCAAACCTCAATGAGAACAATGGAATCATCCCACATCTATCAGCACAGAGCATGCTGGGAATTTCATCATTTTGGGGCCATTTCACTGCCTACAATTAAACCCCCCACTTTCTCAAAAGAAAAAAGAATAACAACTGACATAAGAAAGCATGTCTCAAGCAGGCATGTCTCAAGATGCATCATCATGTATCATAGACTCTATAAATAGCCATGGGGGGGTTGGTGGGTCCAGGGAGTTGGCAGGATAGAATTTCTGTTGAAATCAGATTTTTAGATCTCTAAACTGACTTCTACCAACTCATACGGTATGCCTGGATGATTATATTCACCCATGATTTTACACTACATGGCTCCACCGTGTGGAATAATAGAAGCATTCCAGGAGGCAAGAAGCAAGAACAGTGTGAGACAGGAGCTCTGTATAATACTGACTTGATGGATGACCAATGAATATTTAAGGCTGGAGTGGTGAGGTGAGGTGTGTAGTGGTGACAAGAAATGTACCAGTAAAGTCACTGGCAGTGTTTTAAAATGTAAATGATTTTCTCATTTCAAAGCACCATCGAAAGCAACAGTCACATTTCAGTTCTGGTGGAATTAAACATTAAAACTGACACTGATGCTTTTGATTTATTTCAAGCTTCATGGATGGTCTCCTAAACATGTGGACAGTATAATTATATGACTGGTTACACATCATATTCATAAAAGTGAATGGGGGGGGGGGGGGGTTGTAAACACTCCCTGTCTTGTCTTAAAAATGAAAAAACACAACATGTGACAAGATGTACTTGTGTCTTCTTTTCAGAAGAGAGGAGGCTTTGAGATTTTACCTGTGCCTGATAAACCAGAAAACTAATTTGCTCCTTTTTAAAAAAAAAATAAAAAATTCAGACACTCTCTCTATGATCATATATATGAGGTCTGTATGTGATGTGTGTTACTTTACCCTTTAGTGACTTCTTGCCGGGCGCCACACAGCAGCAGGAGCAGCAGGACATCCTGTTGGCATCAGCGCTGACACATCTGCTGAAGGTGCTTTTTTTCCCTCGTCAGTGAACGCGGCATCCACCTCCTGCAACCATATGGACTTTACTGTGCCTTTGAAACACACTCAAAAAATGAAACACACACACACACACAAAAACTTCTCCTTAAGTCCTAAAGTTAGAATGCATCCAAACTGGGTGAAAAAAAGTGAGTTTTGCCAAAACAAATTATGGAAAAGAGAGGCAGACACGGTTCTGTGGTATGACTGTGTCAAACAGGAAGCTGGACTGATGAAAACACACACATACATATGCACACACACACACCCACTTGTGCATTAATATCTGACTTTGGTGTGTAAACAGTCAAGGACAATGAGTCACTTTGACCTTTTCACACAATCAAATCAGCTTGTTTGATGAGTAATAGAAAAACAGCCATTCACACTGAGTGAGATTATATAAGAGAAAAGAGAGAGATTAAACTAGGAGGCTGTAGTGGCAGAGACGGCACATGTCACTAACTCTACCAGACTGCACCAGTACATGACAATGTACAACAGGTCATCCCAGTTCATACACTGAACTAAATAACAGTTTTTAAAGATTTTGTTGAAACTGAAACCACAATCCTTCCAGAAACCTCTCCCAGAATCCCCCGGAGTGAGGAATTGTGGGGCTTATTTCTCCATTTCTTGTGTAAATACTGCTTTACTACAGATACTGCCACGGCATTTCAGCTCATTTCACTCAGCCGACTCACCTGACTCACTGGCAGGTGGAGCATAAACTACTGCAGGCTACTTCCCATAGCAACGAGTCCACCTGTGTCACAGCAGCTCTGTGTGTGTGTGTGCGTGTGTGTGCATGCGCGCAGAGCGTTTCCCTCAATGTGTCACAAACATGAGTGTTTTAAATCATATTCAAGACAGATGCAAGTTTACATTAGACTGTTGACACAGGATATGAAATCTCAGTGATGATCTACAGTATGAAAACACAGAGGGTGATGCGTTCAGGTGTATATGGGGAAAAGCTGACAACAATTGTGTTCTATTTTATTGAGAACCAAAGACCTGAGAAGAAAAACATTAGAACATTTGACCTATATGGACATTTTTATTATTTTACAGTAACAACAGCAAAGCCTTCGGCCAATCAGGACAAAGCTAACTCATCACAGGAATGGTGTAATCCATTCAAGGTTTAAATATCATGTGACCACTGACCAGCACCAGCAACAAAAATACATTTGTGTCTAATCATGCAACTTTCTCCACATCCATAAGGGGGCAGCATTTCACCTCTTCACCACCAACCAGTTATAATCATAGCGTTGTTTTCTCTTTGTTGCTTATTATCATTTATGTATGCACTTACTGTTGCTGTTAAACTGTTGACAGCATGAAGAAGGCGTGATGACAATAAGGTTTGTTGCAGGTGGGTTTTCATTTACATGATATGTTACTTAGATTTTGGTGCAGAAAATAACAAACAATACAATAAACAGTCAAAAACATAAGTATTCTACATGAGCTTATAAAATAAGCTTAAAGTTACTGATGTATCACAGGCGACATTAGCACCAGCACTGGTCATCTGCTGCTTTACTATCCACTAAGTGTATTGATTTATTATGCACTGATTTGAATGTTCCACAGAGGATGGGTGGTGTTCAGAGAGTTTGGGGGGAATTTGAACTGATTCAGAGCATGTGGAGGAAGTGAGGAGGACTATAAGAACGTCTGTGTCAACAGAGCTCAGGGTGAGAATCTATTATGACAGTGTGACAGACAGATTGCCTCTGTACACACTAGAAATCTTGTTGTAGGTTAGATAGAGAAAACAGAACCAAAGCTACAAATGAACTTTTTCATTGGTGTTTGTTGTTTTTGATGAGTAAGGTGGGCTGTTCATCACAGAAAGAGCGACCTAGTTAATAAGTCCAGGTCTGGGAGGCGGTCTGCATGCAGGCAGTCCGTTGACACTGAGTGATGGTGGTGGACTGGCAGTGCAGCTGTTCCCAGATCAGTACAAAGTGCAGCTCTACACACACATTCACCACTCCCATCTGTGCAGAGAAGAGGACAACAGAGGTGATAAATGCATGTTTACAGAGTCACTTTATCAGCTGTCAGTCAGTGAAGCAGCTCATCCAGAGTGAAGAGTGTTCCCACCAGATGTGCAGCAGCTGTGCAGCATAGACTGCAGGCTCACACACCTGGAGAGAGTTTTTTAGCATCAGCATCAGCCTCTCTGTGTGTAGATGAACATCTGATCTGCTTTGAAATGTCACCTGACAAATAAACACGGAGGCTGTCACTGAAGATATCTGACAGATGGAGAGAATTACAGATTTGATTAGTGGACCAGAGGTTCTGGTCTAAGACTGGCAGCTGTAATCTGCTATACTTCCTGTAGACTCACACACATTATCACAGCAAGTGTCTGGCTGCTCTGATTGGCTGACCGCCTTCTCTCATCTGTCTCTTTTACAGAAGCAGTGGATCTTTGCTCAGATACTAACTGAGTTTAGTACATGACTACTGAAGGCAGCAGGGACTGACTCCACCTCTACTGACCTCAGAGTCTCCAGTTCACAGTCTGGACTCTTCACAAGATCACACAGCTCCTTCACTCCTGACTCCTTCATGAAGTTTCCTCTCAGCTGCAGTGTTTTCAGATGGGAGGGGTTGGACTTGAGAGCTGAGGCCAGAAAGACACAGCTGACCTCTGACAAACTGCAGTCCATCAGTCTGAGAGAAGAATCAAAGACTGATTTTAGAAAGTGTTTAATGTTTCATCATCTGTTATAAGTTTAGAAAGGTAAATAGGTAGGTAAATATATATGATCATTTTCATCATATTATGTGCCAAGATTGTGTTCACTCATCAAGAAGATGGAGACTTTCAGAATAAAAGGACCTGAACTCAGACTGTAAACTGTAAATGTGAAATTCAAATAAAATGTTCACATCTCAAGATAGAATGAATCAATTAAAATACAACACTTTCAAATGTAGCTACAACTGTTAAACTGTTTCAATGTTCATAAATATAGACCTTTCTGAAGTGTAGTATTAACACAACCTTCTCAGCACAGAACTAAAACATGGTGTCTGACCTCACAGTCTCCAGTCTACAGTCTGGACTCTCCAGAAAACACACAGCTCCTTCACTCCTGAATCCTGCAGCTTGTTTTCACTCAGGTCCAGTTCTGTCAGATGGGAGGGGTTGGCCTTCAGAGCTGAGGCCAGAGAAGAACAGCTGACGTCTGACAAACTGCAGTCCACTAGTCTGAAAGTTGAGGTTTAGAAAATGAAATTCCAACATCTGAACAAACAGAATTATGGCTAAAAATACGAAACAACCCTCATTAACATTAATGTTAATTAAATCAAGTGATTTACACAATATCTACAAACATATTTTACAAATATGGTGATTTGGGTATGGATATGTCAGTCACTGAGTCCCACAGCTGTGCTGCTGAAAGAAAACACTTAAAGCTGAAGAAACATGTTTTGTTATACTGGGTGAAATGGTCCTTCTACCCTCTGAGTAATCAATACATTATGTATCAGAAAAAGGAACGAAAATAATCAGTCCTCTGTGGCAGCTGCAGGACTGACACAACTCTGACCAATCCAAGCTCTTCGGTGCGAAGAGCAAAAACCAATCAGATGCCTTCATATTTAGTTCTGTATCCGCCCCCCTCGATCCCTACCTTGTATGGTGTGCACAATCTTTACGTGTCGCTGTTGCCGGAAGAAATCAGCGCACAGAGTTACAGCAGAACAGATTTCATGCTCATTTATGATCAATGGCTGAGAAAATGCAGCCCCAGTTACTACTTCCAGCGTTACTTGTAACGGCTCGCCCCGAGAAAAAGGCAAGGAAGAGAAAGGAGGCTGAAAAGGCTGCTAACAAAAAGGCTCTGGATAAAGTCAGACGTCAAACCAGAGTAAACATCGGTGCTGCTTTTGTGGAGACAACTGAGGGATTTGAAGTGATGCTGAGGTTGCTCTCTTTCTGTTGGACAGGTAATTATATGCTTTGCTTCGGGGAGGATTTGTTATTTTTATGAAATGTGTAACTTTTGCTAACGTAGCTACTTTTGTAGCTTGTATTAGCCTAATGCTAATATTAGCTTCTCCGTGGGTTTAAAACGGGTCGGTGATGCTGGTATTGTATAGATTATAGTATATATATATATATATATATGTAGTACTCCTCCTGCTGCTTCTCATTTTCGTGCAGTGCACGTTCCAGTTTGTGGGGGCGTGGCTTGGACGTACACACTGACGGGAGGGGAGGAGGGGGAGGAACTCAGAGGAGGTGCTATTTTCAAATCTTTCTATAAATATTGTAGCGTGCTGGGGAGGTTAATGTGAGGAGTTCCCAGCATGCTTTGGGGCAGTGTGTCCGAGAGTTTAAGTTAATGTTAATCCTGTTTTCAGACCCATAAATGTTATTTTCTGCAGTTTTGCAATCTTCAGTGTTATTGGTTCATCGATTAGGTTCTCATTCATTTATCCATTTTGTTTATAATTACTGTTACAGCACCTTGACACCATAAGTGAGGTTATGTGTCTGGTTAGAGACTCTCTGCATTCATAGATTGTGTTGTGGTCTTGATACTTCTTAAAGAGGCATGCTTCCTGTAGTCAAGCCCTGTATGAGGCACAGGAACTGCTAATCAGAACTTTAGATTGTCACAATATGTTTGTTAATGTCTATGTGAAAAACCCCAGCTTTAATATGTTTGTTAATGTCTATGTGAAAAAACCCCAGCTTCAATATGTATGTTAATGTCTGTGTGAAAAAACGGCTCATGTGATTTAAACAGGGGTTTTCTTTTTGTATCACATCTGTAGCTCAACATTTCTCCATCATTTTGACTAGAATAATACAAAGAAGTTAACACTGACCTTGAAGATCCTCAGTGTGATGAGTACAATGTCACTGTTAACACAACTTTCACATCAGATTAACCTCAGCTCACGGTTAAACATGGTGTCTGACCTCACAGTCTCCAGTCTACAGTCTGGACTCTCCAGAAAACCACACAGCTCCTTCACTCCTGAATCCTGCAGCTTGTTTTCACTCAGGTCCAGTTCTCTCAGATAAGAGGGGTTGGCCTTCAGAGCTGAGGCCAGAGAAGAACAGCTGACCTCTGACAATCTGCAAGACCTCAATCTACATAAAGAATAAAAGATGTGACTTTAGGACACAAAGTTCTAGTGTGAGCTCACTCAGTGTTCCATCATCTGTTCAGAGCTTAAGTTTAGAAAATGAAACTGAAATATCTGAATCAAGAGAATACGGGTAAAATCTGTCAAATACAAACAGCTCTTGTTGATATACTTCAATAATGGCAATGTCCCTCCACCTCTGAAACCTGTCTGCAGTTTACTTTCTACATAAACGTCACATCATAATCTCAAAGCAAGGCATGATGTCTGACCTCAGAGACTCCAGTCCACGGTCTGGACTCTTCACAAGATCACCCAGTTCCTTCACACCTGAATCCTGCAGCTTGTTTTCACTCAGGTCCAGTTCTCTCAGATGGGAGGGGTTGGACCTCAGACCTGAGGTCAGATAAGAACAGCTGACCTCTGACAAACTGCAGGATATCAACCTGAATGAAGAATAAAAGGTGTGACTTCAGGAGACAATCAGCTTGAACTTGTTCAGTGTCTCATCATCTGTTCAGAGTTGAAGGTAGAAAGAAAACATTGGCAAATGAGACTCAAGATTTGAACCAGAAGGGTGCAGGTTAAAACAGACAAATACAGGTGATAACAACTCTAACTAATATTAATAATAATGTGCTGCAGTGTTAATGAATATATTGTGACTCCACTTCCTAAATCCAGTGCTGGACTAAAGTAGACTTTACTGTGAAGATCCTCTGTGTGGATCAATATAATATCAGCATCATGTTTGCAGACAGTGTGTTCACAAAACTTTCAGATCAGATTAATCTCAGCTCAGAGTTAAAACATGGTGTCTGACCTCAGAGTCTCCAGTCTACAGTCTGGACTCCCCAGAAAACCACACAGCTCCTTCACTCCTGAATCCTGCAGCTTGTTTTCACTCAGGTCCAGTTCTCTCAGATGGGAGGGGTTGGCCTTCAGAGCTGAGGCCAGAGAAGAACAGCTAACCTCTGACAACCTGGAGGACCTCAACCTGAATGAAGAATATATCATACAGATTAGCTCATCTAATAATGTAATGAGTTTTGCCTGAAAATAAGTGAAGAGGGAGCGATGGCCCATTTTATGCTGATGTTATCACTGATGCTTCCCAGAAGTAAGGCCATGAAATGGATTAGTAGAGTGATTTTGTCCTGCTGTTTATTGTGGATTGTCATGTTAACTTTCTACAGATCAATCCAATCAATCCAATCCAAACCACAATATTAACCTAAATCTGTTGATCCATGTCAACAGATTTATAGAAAAATGGTTTTAAGTTGGGTAGATATTAGCTGTAAAATGAAAAAGCAGTCACTATACTGACCTTAGAGTCTCCAGTCTGCATTGTGGACTTCCTAGTCCAGTAGAGAGCAGCCTCACTCCTGAATCCTTCAGCTTGCTCTTACTCAGGTCCAGTTCTCTCATATGGGATGGGTTAGATTTCAGAGCTGAGGCCACAACTTCACAGTGAGTTTCTGAGAGTCCACAGCCAGAAAGACTGTCAAAAAATGTCAGGATTTAACATTTCAGCCTTGATTGATGTTTGTTTAAGGCTAATGTTAAACTTCTTCTTCTACATGTGTGCAAGAGTCTGATATGGTCTGAGGTAGGTGTATGTCATCATCTGGGTACTCAATGCTTTGAGATGGGAGGAAGTTACAAGTGCAAATCTCAGGCTGGTCCCAAATTACTGGGGTCACAGAGAAGTTATGCAAAATTATGATGATCAATGACTTCCACACCAAAATCACTTGATGATGAAGACCAATGATTGCTATAATTACTATTATTAATCTGATCATTATTATTACCTGCATGGGATAGTTAAAATCCATGTCACTGGACACATTCATATTGGTCTATACCATTCATACTGCAACATCCCTTCCAGAATTATAAAATGAATGGCTTTATAGTCTCAGGCCTAGTCCACACGAACATGGGTATTTTTGAGACTGAAATTTTTGGCCTCCGGTTAAAAAAAAATCCCCGTCCACACCAATGGTGTGATAAAAAATATATCCATCCACATGAAACTGCAAAATCTGCCTCAAGCAATGTCATGCACATGCCAAAGCAGTAGGTGGCAATATCACTCCTAACAGGAAGGCCATTTTAGCCAATCACAAGGCTGGAAAATTTCATTACCGGAAAAACAACAATGGCCAACCGAGGCAGGGCAGATTCTTTTGTGTGGACTGACAATGAAGTGGAGTTACTGTTTATGCTTAATGGATCACGCTGTTGCTGGATGTGGTTGAGTAGTTGTATGAGACATACACAAAGTGCTGATAAATTGCTAAATAGCACCAGTATTTTGGCTAGGTCTTCCATGACAGCGACTCCGTCAGTTGGTCACGTCCACAAGTCTCCATGGATACACCTTACTGTTTATGGTCGCACACTGTGACAATTCAAACAGTGGTGCCAAGAGATTAATTGCGGTTTTCCTTGGTTTTCCTGTCTACACATGACTGCTGAACCCGGACTTTTCGAAAAAGTTCACCCCGGACTCCGGGTACAAAAAACTCCTGTTTCAGGAGCCCACAGCTGCATTTAAGTTTGGATGAAAGGCCAAACCGTGCAGAGAAACACACGGTTTCAAAAATACCCTGTTCGTGTGGATGGCCCCTCGGAAATCACAAGGACTTACACAGCCTTCCTGCAGTTTCTCACAGCTGGGATCAGTCTTCGTTGTCCCTCCTCTGATGTGTTGTATTTTTTTGGGTCAAACTCATCCAGAACCTCCTCTGACATCTGCAGCATGTAGGCCAGAGCTGAGCAGTGGATCACAGAGAGTCTCTTCTCTGACTCCAGGAACTGTTGGATCTCTTGATGTAGAGAATGGTCCTTGAGCTCCACCAGACAGTGGAAGATGTTGATGCTTCTGTCAGGACAGATTTTATAACTCTTCATCTCCTTCAGGTTGTTGATGGCTTTCTGGATGATTTCTGGATTGTTCTCTCTCTGACACAGCAGACCTCCTAATAGCTTCTGGTTGGACTCCAAAGAGAGGCCATGAAGGAAGCGAACAAACAGGTCCAGGTGACCATTTTTACTTTTAAGAGATTTTTTACTGTTCTCTTCAGGAAGACATCCAGGGTTAACTTAGATGTTTTTTTCCCTATGAAGGACTTCAGTACATTTGCATTTCTGTTGGTGTAGCAGTGGAACATGTAGACTGCAGCCAGAAACTCCTGAATGCTCAGATGAACAAAGCAATAGACTGTTTTCTGGAACATCACACTCTCTCTTTGGAAGATCTCAGTACAAACTCCAGAGTTCACCAAGGCCTCTGTGACATCAAGACCACATTGCTCCAGGTCTTCTTGGTAGAACATGATGTTTCCTTTCTCCAGATGCTCAAATGCCAACTTCCCCAGCTTGAGAAGAACTTCCCTGTTAGCCTCCGTCAGCTCCTGTGGACTTGTCTCTTGTCCCTCATCATACTTGTTCTTCTTCCTCTTTGTCTGGACCAGCAGGAAGTGTGAGAACAGGTCAGTCATTGTATTGGGGAGCTCTGCTCTCTGGTCTGTGGTCAACATATGCTCCAGAACTGTTGCACTGATCCAGCAGAAGACTGGGATTTTACACATGATGTGGAGGCTCCTGGACATCTTGATGTGTGAGATGATTTTGGTGGACAGCTCTTCATCACTGAATCTCTTCCTGAAGTACTCCTCCTTCTGAGTGTCAGTGAAGCCTCGGACCTCTGTTACTCTGTCAATGCATGAGGGAGGGATCTGATTGGCTGCTGCAGGTCTGGAGGTGATCCAGACCAGAGCTGAGGGAAGCAGATTCCCCTGGATGAGGTTCGTCAGCAGCACATTGACTGATGACGTCTGTGTGACATCAGACACAACCTCCCTGTTGTTGAAGTCCAGTGACAGTCGGCTTTCATCCAGGCCGTCAAAGATGAACAGGACTTTACAGACAGCCAGCTGCTCTGCTGTGACCTTCTGTAATGTTGGATGGAAAACATGGAGCAGCCTGAGAAGACTGAACTGCTGATCTCTGACCAGGTTCAGCTCCCTGAATGAAAGCAGAACCAGCAGACTGACGTCTTGGTTCTCCAAGCCCTCTGCCCAGTCCAGAGTGAACTTCTGCACCGAGAAGGTTTTTCCAACGCCAGCAACGCCATTGGTCAGAACCACTCTGATGTGTTGCCTCTGTTGGTCAGATAAGACTTTAAAGATGTCGTGACACTTGATTGGAGTTTCATGGAGGTTCCTTGTCATTGAAGCTGTATCCAGCTGCCTGACCTCATGTTGGGTATTGACCTCTTCACTCTGTCCCTCTGTGATGTAGAGCTCAGTGAAGATCTTGCTGAGGAGGGTTCCACTTCCTGTTCCATCAGTTCCATCAGTCACATGTCCACATCTGCTTCTCAGACTGATCTTATGTTGATGTAAAACCTCCTGCAGGCCACTACTTGCTGAAAGACAAGAGACATCAGAATGAAGAAAGTGTTAAGTTTTCAGAAATGATGGCATGGCGGAATAATGGGGCTGTTGTGGCCCAAGTAACAATGCTCCCACCACTATAGCTATGGCTATATTCATAGCTCCCACATTTTCATTAAAATGTGCATTCAGTCTAAATTGGAATAGAACACAGAACAAGTCTCTGTGATGTCCTTGAAGCACTTCTGGTGCCAAACTGTTTAAACTGGCATTTCAGCTTTGTTATTTCAGTTTTCAGCTTGATCTATTTCAGCTGGAGCAAGCACTGGTGTCTGGTCTGGGTGTCACCAAGATCTATTTATTTCCAAACTGAATTTCAGCAGTGTAATTCAGTAATCCACCAAAGATATCTCCTTCCATTTTATGGGAGACATGAAGATCTCTGGGGTAAATAACCAAACCTAGCCCAAAGCAACTGTGATGACCACAAGTGCAACACTTAATTCACTGCTCACTCCAAAGGAGGATAGAACATAAGATGAAGCAAAATATGACTTTGATCATGAACCGCAGAAGGTATTTGGCTGAAATAACAAAATATTGTGTTGTTGTTTTTTTTTTTATACTTATGTTGAACAAATACTTTTAAAATTATTTGTATTCGAGACCAAGAAACAGATCATATCAAAAAGCTGCGTTTCCTGGTGACCAGGCCGGAAGCTTGAGTGATGTTCAGGAGTCAGACTGACACAGGCTGATCAACCCAGCCGCAGAGGAGGCTTTGTCTGGACCAAACAGGACTTCACTGCATCACTATTTTTGTCGAATAGATTTTTTTTTTTTTACCTTAATTGTGTTGTGGAGGCAGTTTATAACTTTTGGGAAGCGGAGTTTGACCGGAGATTACTCCGTTACGTTACATTAGTAACGTGACAGAATGAGATGTCTGCAGTCTCATGTTAGCATCCGTCTTACATCTGTCTTAAATCCGTTTACAACATTGTATGAAAGGTTGAATAAAAACAAGTAGCCAGAAAGTGGTTGGAGCCAATCCCAGCTGACATAGGGTGAGGGCGGGTGTTCACCCTGGACAGCTCGCCTGTCTATAACAGGGTGGACATTTAGAGACAAGCAAAACACACATACGCACACTATGGGCCATTTAGAGTCTCTAATCAACCTTGTGTGCATGTTTGGACTGTGGGAGGAAGCTGGAGTTTCCATAGAGAACCCACACAGACACAGGGAGATCATGCAAACTCCACACAGAAAGACCCCAGGCTCCGGAATCAAACCCAGAACCTTTTTGCTGCACAGATTGTTTGGTAAAGCACTATAGCCACTATAACTCACAGCTGGTAGAGACTGGATCCTTCAGGACGTCCTGATGCAGAGCAAAGCAGGACAGCTGCTGCTCCACTGATGCACCACACCTCCACTTCTCTCTGTAAGGACATTTGTTTTTATAACCAATGTCATTTGTTGTTTGTTATGACAGTGGTGTCTAAGGCTCAAGTCCAGTCTTATCTGTACTGCTCTTCATTCCTTTCACTATCAGTTGTGACAAAAATGAAGGCACCAGTGTCAAAGAAATAGTCTTCAAAGGGAATGGCATGAACCTACATTTGACCTACTCACTGATACCTTTTACCTGAGTACTGCCCACCAGTGCTTGGGTCTTGGTTTTTGTGTGGAATTTATTTAGTTCTTTCTGTCTCTCTGCTTCCCCTTCTGTTTTTTTTCCTTTTCACTTGAAGTGTGTGACAATGTCAGCACTACTAGTTCAGCACCATCATGGATGTATATCTGTTAGTGGATCACTTTTGTGTTTGTTTTCAGTGCATCATCTTCCATCAGGCCTCTAACTGTATATCTGAAGGTGCAGGCTTTGCTGCAGAGATACCATGACTAATTTCCAGTGAGGAAACTCTGCAAGACCCATCTTAGAGTAAAGCAGCATCAACAGTAATGGTTCAGCATCATTAGTGGATCATTTTGTGTTTGTTCTCATTGCATCATCTTCCATCAGCAGCTGTCTATCTATGTGCATGTGGGACTAGAAGTTGCAGCATGAAGCAGTGATGAAGCTTAGTCAGAGTATCTATTCTGTTTCTTGTTTCATTTCTGTTTTACCCAGTCCCTGTTTATTGTTACATTCCTGTTTCCTGAGACCCATGATCCTAGAGAGTGTAACAGCTATAGATATTAATCTATTAGTGGATGATACCTTAAGTCATTCTCATTGCATCATACATCAGGTCAGTTTACAGTAGAAGCTGTCTCTTACTCTGTGTGTGAGGGTCCAGGTTGGTTCCTGAAGTACAGAGGTTCATCTTTGGACAGGTCACTCTGACAGCTGGGGACTGGAGACACTGCTCTCACTCTGTGGCTCTGATCTCTGCAAACACAAACATATTTTAATTCCAGTCACATCAAATCATTTTAAATTCTTGTCATGAAAACTATTTCTGTAGCTCTTAATACATAAACTACTGCTACTGCTGATGTACAGTATCAGTCAAAAGTATGGACACAAGGGGCGTATGGCTCAGTAGGTAGAGCTGGCGCCCCGTATGCAGAGGCTACAGTCCTCGCTGCAGCTGGCCCTGGTTGGAATCCTGAAGTTGGCGGCCCTTTCATTCGCCCTCTCTCTGCCTCCCCATTCCCTGTGTATCACAGCTATCCTATCAATTTAGGGCAAAACGCCCTATTGTAGATTCAAACTAAAGACATCAAAACTATGAAGGATCATATGGAATTATGGAGTAAACTCAAAAGTGTTAAACAAAGCACAGTGTGTTTTCTGTTTTAAATTTTTTATAGAATTCAGCTTTTGCTTTGACGGCAGCTTTGCACACTCCTGACATTCTGTCATCAGCTTCATGAGGTCATCACCTGGAACGCTTTTCCAGCAGTCTTGAAGGAGTCCTCAGAGGTGCTCAGCACTGTTTTGCCTACACTCTACGGTCCAACTCATGCCAAACCATCTCAGTTGGGTTTAAGTCAGGTGACACATAACAGTTTTGTTTTAATTAATATATTTTATGTTTACAACATAATTCCATGTGTTTCTTCATAGTTTTGATATCTTCAGTATGAATCTACAAAATAGAAAGTAATAACATTAAGAAAAACCATTGAATAGGAAGGCATGTCCGAACTGTTGAGTAGTGTATGCTCCTCCTCTTAGAACTGATGACATTAGTCATTATTCTGTATGAGTGATAACAGGAAGGTGATAACTGATTTTTGGTAGACAATACATTTAAACAATTGCAAATGCAAAATAGCAAAAAGAACAGATGTGACTGGCAGTGGTAGGTGAAAATGAGTTGCTTGCATTTCTCTTACTGTGTGTCTGAGAGTTCAGGTTCATTCCTGAAGTTTGGAGGTGTAAATCGAGACCAGTTAGTCTTGATGGACAGACAGCTGTGTGCTGGAGACACTGCTCCGTCCTCTTCCTCCTCACAGTCGCTCATCTTCTGGACCTGAAACCAGAAACACTGACTGCCAGCTCACACACACAAGTCAGGACAAGTGTGTTCAAGACACACACCCAATAACACTGAGAAAATATCACACAGAGAGCAGACATACAGGCTTACAGGCTTATCAGAAGGTTCAGCATCACAGCATTTTCATCACAGATGAATTTGTTGATTCTGATTGTGAGGAGAGGAAGCACCACACGCACACACACACACACACACACACACACACACACACCATATACAACCTTTGTATGGACAGAGGTTCTTCTTCCCTCAAAAGTCCACAGGGAGAAAACTGACCCAGACCTGCAGTAAAATAATAATGTCCTACTCGCCTGCCTCAGCCTTCAGTGTCCTTCCTTCTGTTCTGCTGACTCAGAATACAATGCAATGTGAACTGACAGAAAATGCAGTTACAGTTGCTCCTCCCTTCTGGTTTACAGGAAGTGTGTGCACAAGAGACAGAGAGAGGATCTGTGTTCTGCACATGTCTGAATCAGTGTTTCACAGACATGAATAAAATGAGTATGTACTGAGCAAAAACAAAAATGGACAAAGTGGCAGAGAGGAAGCAACATGCACGTTTCTTCTTCTTCTTCTTCTACTTCTTTAGATGTGACTGGCAGTGGTAGGTGAAAATGTGTTGTTTGCATTTCTCTTACTGTGTGTCTGAGAGTTCAGGTTCATTCCTGAAATTTGGAGGTGTAAATCGAGACCTGTTAGTCTTGATGGACAGACAGCTGTGTGCTGGAGACGCTGCTCCGTCCTCTTCCTCCTCACAGTCGCTCATCTTCTGGACCTGAAACCAGAAACACTGACTGTCAGCTCACACACAAGTCAGGACAAGTGTGTTCAAGACACACACCCAATAATATTGAGAAAATATCACATAGACACACACTTAGAGAGCAGACATAATATAAAACACCTAGTCAAGTCCCCAATTCTGATAAGAGGGATTGGCTCAGGGAGGAGTCATCCTTGGGTTGCATTCAAGAAGGGCACACTGTTGGGGATCGATCGCCTCACAACATATAGTGACAGCAAGACTCATTCTTGTGGTTAATACCTAAAGTAGTCCTATTCAGGTGTGGCTGGGCTCAGGCTTAGAGATGGGGTGAAGAGCTCAGAGGAGGCTCCTCATGCTGAATGGAGCCAAAAGAGGTGGTTCAGGCATCTGGCCAGGATGCATCCATAGCACCCTCCACAGGAGGTCGTCCTGGTACGTCCACCTGGTAGGATGTGTTGGGGTAGACGGTGCTAATGAACTTCTGACAAAAGTGTCAAGGTGAATTTTCCAAATGAGGACTGGGAACATGGGTGTTCCCACCTTGGAGAGAGACAATACCAGTGTGACCAATATATAACTAACCACAACTTAATTGGAGCTCTGTTGTGAAGAATGATGCAGAATGAACCATTGCTTGTACTTTACCAACATTTATTTACAATGTAAAGAAGAAAAAACACAATCTCTCATCTAAGTATGTGCAGGTGTGTCTACCCTTTAGAAGGTAGACTATGAAACAGAATGGGGATGGACAGAGTGAGTTTGTCACTGTAGTTTATCTAATTTATAGGTGGCAGATCAGCAGGGTGTTAGCTTGCACATAGGTCCTAGTACCGAGGTGTACTCCAGGTGTGTGTGACATACAAATACCAAATTATTAGTTTTACTGACCACAAACTGAGAATTTAAAACATCTTAACATGTACATACATACTGACAAAGTGTAACAGCTTTCTCTTAGCTCTGCTGCTCTTTGCTATACTTTGTAAGGTCCTTGGAACAAAGGAAAAGGGCCTGTACAGTGTTGTTGTAAGTTCAGTCCAAGGCTCTCCTGGAAAGGTGAAGTCCTGTCAGCTTTGGAGCCTGTGAACAGGCCTGCAGGAGAGCAACAGGCTCAGGTAGCAGGGCTGACCTGGGGGCCTTCATGAGAGCCAAGTGAGGTGAGAGGAGTTCCTCCTATGGGCAAGCCAGAAATAGTTAGGAGAAAAGAAGAGAAGGTGGCCTGACCACCTTCGGAATCGCACTTATATCTGTGCAAGAAAAAAAAACTCTGTCTCCAGCATCCCAACAACCTGGCTGTACATGGCTGTTCTCACATTGCAGAAAGAGTGACCCAATCCTTTCTCAAGGTTCTGTTCGCCACAAGAGCCTAAGTAGCAGTAGGCTGCAAGTACAAAGTCCAGGTCAAGGAGGCGGGCTAATGTCCTCACTTCCTGTGCAGAGAAGACAACAGATGTGATAAATGAAATAAACATGGAGGCTACCACTGAAGATGCCACTCACAGTTTTACAAATGGGATGAATGGTCCAGAAGGTGTGGTCTGTATAAAGATCAATCAAATTCATCAATGCTTTCCTGAAGTAAGAATACTAACCCCATTCCTTATACTGATGTCAGAGTCTTCAGTCCACAGTCTGAACTCTCCACAAGATCACACAGCTCCTTCACATCTGAATCCTGCAGCTTGTTTTCACTCAGGTCCAGTTCTCTCAGATGGGAGGGGTTGGTCTTCAGAGCTGAGGCCAGAGAAGAACAGCTGATCTCTGTCAAACTGCAGGACCTCAACCTGAATGAAGAATAAATATGTCACTTGAGCAGACAGGTCAATCCCCAGCTTGAACTTGTTCAGAGTTATATCATCTGTCAAATATAAACTGCTCTTATTAACATTAATGGCAATGTGCTGCTGCTTCAAGACATAGACCCTGACTCTCTGATGGATATGAAATGTTTTAACCTTGATAACACTGTTTCCTATGCAAAAACAGCTCAGAGTATCAGATCTTCTGGGAATCTCTGAGCAAAGGTCTGAGGAGTCTGGAGTTCTGGAGGGCAACTCCAACACTCATGTGAACAACAATGGAGAAAGCTGAACTGTGAGACTTACTGATCTAAACTTGACTGGTGCTTTATTTATTGGAGTACTGTACTAGTCATAGTTTGGCCATAACAAACCCATGTTGAATATCAAGTAGCTAATAAGCGTACTTAATGCCACTGCACCATAGGCCCCTTAGATTGATGATTGACATCATGATCATACAGCCATATATCTTGGCTGAAGACAGGGGCAGATCTGGTACGTTATAACCAACTGAGGGAGAGTTGGTTTGGATTGCAGGGAAGGCTGCCAGACAACTGGGAAGTTCCATCTGGCATGGACCCTGTTCCTGGCATGTTTAAGTCAGGTTGGAGACAACCATCACAAAGGACAACCATTAAGAAAATCATCAAGCTGAAGGAGGCTTGTAGGGCTTAACTGCCCCTCAGGGTCTCAAGAGGCAGAAGACAGGTACCAGGTGGAATGAAGGGTACAGTTTTGGTCACAGAAGCAAAAATTCTGGTGTGGAGGGAGTTTAGGGAGGGAATGGTAGAGGACTTCCAGTTGACCTTCTAAAGGACTGTTGTGTAGCTGCTAAACCCAAAAATCATCTGCTGAAGAGGCACAGTCTGAAGACTTTGTGCAGCTACAAAGCTTGCTGAGCCAGTCAAGAAGCTCCTTGGTGGCAGAAGATCAAGATACCACTAAAGGGGTAGTTTGTCAAGTTTGGATGGGATGTATGGACCAGCATATCAGTCTCCTGTCTGCAGGTTAGAGATAATACAACTCTCATAGCATAGTATTCTCAGCATAGAACTAAAACATGGTGTCTGACCTCAGAGTCTCCAGTTCACAGTCTGGACTCTGCAGAAAAACACACAGCTCCTTCACTCCTGAATCCTGCAGCTTGTTTTCACTCAGGTCCAGTTCTCTCAGATGGGAGGGGTTGGCTTTCAGAGCTGAGACCAGAGAAGAACAGCTGACCTCTGACAAAGCGCAGAACCACAATCTGAATACAGAATAGAAGACACAGACAAAAATCACTTTTAATCTAATCAGAAGATTAAACATCTTCCAGGAGGGATTGTATGACCATGCCATCTTATTATCTAAAAGAAAATGTGTCCTCTATGACTGTAGAATTGTGTTTCTCTCTCTTTGGAGCAGCTATGAACAGCTATGAACACTTTATTATCAGTTTTCAGTATTTTAGTATGACAATGCAGCAAGGGCCACCAGGGGAATTGAACTGGGGCTGCCTGCAGCGAGGGCTATAGTCTATGCATATGGCCTGCTCAACCCAGTAAGCTATGTGGCACCCCCAAGTTTCTATCAATGACGGTAAGCAGAAGGTAAAATTTCTGCTCTTAATAACAGTCACAGTCACATAGAACATAAAAAGGGGTGCTCCAGAAATATTTATAACATGTTTACAGTCTGTAAATCTATTTTTATATCTGACCCCAACATAAAGGTGTGAACCTGAATATGAGCATAATATGTTCCCATTAGTCTCAGCACACAACTGAAAACATGGTTCCTGACCTCAGGATCTCCAGGTTACAGTCTGGACTCTCCAGAAAACCACACAGATGCTTCACTCCTGAATCCTGCAAATAGTTGTGGCTCAGGTCCAGGTCTCTTAGATGGGAAGGGTTGCCTTTGAGAGCTAAGGCCACTGAAGCACAGCTGCTCTCCAGCAAATTGCACCAACTCACTCTAAAATATAAAATAAATGAAGTGAGTTTAGGAGAGAGGGTCCCAACTTGAGCTTGTTCAGTGTTTCATCATCTGCTCAGAGCTGAAGAAAGATTAGAAAGTAGAAAATTCAGGAAAATGAAATTCCAACATCTGAACAAACAGAATAAAGATGAAAAACATACAAACACAAAACAACCGTCATCAATATTTATGACAACACACTGCTGCTTCATTTAAGATGCAGTCCTGTGGTTCCATCTAACTCATGTTTGTTAGAGACTTTACTAAAGGCTCTCATGTGATCAAAGATACATCTAAATTATATATTTCCACTTCATTCGGTTGAGTAAATGTTTTTACAAACATGGTTAGTTTGGTCAGTATCACTTTATAGTCATGTTGGAACAAGAAACTGCTGATTCAGTTTTTCTTTCAAAGAACTACAATTAACAACTCAACATTTTGTAACTTCTGTTTATGAAAAAAGACATTAACCATTCAATAACAAGGTGAAAGGCAGTCAAAAGCAAAGAGAAATCAGAAGTAACTCTGGTGGTGTGGACAGGAGTGTATGAGCCACAGCAGCAGCTCAGTGAGTAGACACCAACCAGACCATGCTGAGCAGAGGTCAGAGGTGCAACATTAGTTTTAGCTGCTTTTCCTTTGCTAACTTGGAAAAACCCAGTAGAGTAATAGTGTTTGAGATGTGTGATTATGACATATTTTCTCTGATTACATTCTTATAGGTACTACAAGTTACAATTTCTGTGACTTCCACACTGATGGCACAATGTGTAGCTACTATTGTGTTTATGTGCAACGTGAACCCTCATCTGATGCACAAGAGTAAATTTAATCAGTGCAGAACCAGATATCTGAATATTCTAACTGATTTGTTAATTTCAGTTTGATCTCATTTAAACGGAGACAGTATTTTCTGGTTACATTACTGGTGTGGCTTAAAATTTCTCTGCCACAGTCACTTGGCAAAAACCTGAGGGGAAGAAAATTGATTTAACCATGACGATCGAAGTCTGTAGACTAGAGAAAATACAACTTTGGCAGCAGATTAATCTCATTACAGAAGTAAAACAAGTATCTGACCTCAGCATCTCCAGTCTACAGTTTGGACTCTCCAGAAAACCACACAGCTCCTTCACTCCTGCATCACGCACATCACCATTTTCACTCAGGTCCAGTTCTGTCAGAGGGGAGGGGTTGGACTTGAGAGCTGAGGCCAGAGAAGAACAGCTGACCTCTGACAAATCACATTCCCTACATCTGAATGAAGATAAAATATTATTTGTAATTCAATGCTCCAATCAAGCTCTTTCATACCATGAAAATGGAATACTGAACTTTCATCAGGAAATACATTTTCAGGACTTGACTCCTGCCTTATAGATCTGTCAAACAATTACCCAGTTTAATAGTGTCTGCTGTATTAAATGGAAGAGACAATTTGGACTCATATAACCAAGCTGGTGTAAATAGCAATTCACTTTTCTAGTCTCTCTTAGCCAGTTTTTGTTTTGTTTGCCTTGACAGTTGTGTAATCATTTCCACATATTACAATTCAGTGAATTTAAGCAACACTCAATTGTATCATCATCAACAAAAATATACTCAAGCTGCAGTCGTGTGTATGCAATGTGATCCAATATACTCATGTATTCTTACAGGCTAAAAATGTTATTATTATGGTATCTATAGAAAAGTGGGGCTTTTGTGACTTCAGATATTAAAGTAAAAAGGGAAGTGAAATATTCTGCGTTCAGCTCAAGGCCTCTTGCAGTAAAAGAATGCTGGGTAACAAGGATTAGGGTTAGTGCTCCAACAAATGTACAGGATGTGAGCTGTATTTCAACATGGAAATGATTTTGACCAAACAAATACAAAATGTTCAGGAATCCTTACTTTTGTACAAATGTACATGTATTAACAACAGAATATGTTCCCATTTTCCTGACTATTCTGTGGTTTTTGTTTCTTTATTCATTTAGATCTGAGATTTCTTTTGTAAACTAAAACAAAAATTTCTAATCTCTGAAGAGTGAGGGAGAGACTCTGTTTTAAATTTTCATGTTATTTTCCATGCCATTGATCCAAATGGTCTCATCCCACACACATGGTTGTAGGTAAACCCTCTTCAGATTACAGCTCGAGGAACTTCAGAACTTCAGTAAGGTCTGAATTATTATGATAGGAGTCCAAAGCATACATGCTGGGGTATGCAAAGATATTTAAAGGTGACTGACTACCAGCCTGTCAGGATATAAGAGGGAAGTGCCATTATTTGGTAAAGGTGCTATCTGTGGTTTAGGAATGGGAGCGAGGGTTGACCCCATAACTAGGTTTAACTGTCTACATATAAAAGGGGCTGACAACAGGGATCAAACCCACAATTCATCAGGCCTGTCACTCTCAGCATGGAAAAGACATCCATCAAGACCCTTGATGACACCTTCACCTTCTCATCAGTTGACTAAATGTAAGACTATAGCACATGGAAAACAAATCAAGAGATGAAAATATTATAGATTCAAATTGGGTTGATAGATCAGTGAACTGACCTCAGAATCTGCAGTTGACAGTTTGGACTCTCCAGTCCAACAGTCAGCAGTGACACTCCTGAATCTTCAATGTTGTTCTTACTCAGGTCCAGTTCTCTCAGATGGGAGGGGATGGACCTCAGAGCTGAGGCCACAACTTCACAATGAATCTCTGAGAGTCCACAGCCAGAAAGTCTGTGATAGTGGGACATAAATAGTTTTAATTGTGAATAGAAATGGCTTTAGGCTATATATTTTGAGGAGAAATTAGATTGGAATGAAGAACATCGGCTCATAAGTCAGTCAAAAGATTGGTAGTTGGAGTTCCCCCTGTCCACATACCCACATCCTGGAGCAGAACACAGGACAGAATCTAAATATCCTGAAAAAGGGCAAAAACTGCAGATATATCTGTGCCCATATAAGTCTTCCTCGCTATCTATGCACTGATCAGTATTCTTAAAAAGAAAAAAAGATCATGGTATTTGACCAAAGTGGCAAGACTGAGAGAAAGATGTAACATTGTCTGAGAAAGAGAATTGGTCATCAGCCATGACACCCAGCCTTCTTGGACCTTGGCTGAGATCCATGTAAAAACGTTGGGGTTTTATGGTTGGAAGGACAGGTATAGGTGGATATCATCTGTGTAGCAGTGATTTAAGTCCTGTAGAGTGATGTACCAGTTCTTGTGGCACTTGGTGGGGATGGGGTGGTGAATGTTGATTATTTAACTATCCCCACATACTTTTGGTATAACTTATGAAACTCTGACCATCACAACATTGTCAGCACAGATCCTAAGGCTGGAAAAAAATCCAAATGAAGCTATTCTTACAAAATTTGCATATTGTTTGCAACAAGCATGTGTAACAAAAGTCTATCAAAACAATTACTCTGAGAGCATGCATATAAGTATCTTTCATTTTTTATACATCGCATCTTGAAATTCATATATTTTGCTTTATAATTGGTGGCTTTCGAGTACTGTCAATCACATGTGGACTTACTGAGCCTTCCTGCTGTTCCTCACAGCTGGGATCAGTCTCCGTCGTCCCTCCTCCGATGTGTTGTACTTCTTCAGGTTGAACTCATCCAAAACCTCCTCTGACATCTGCAGCATGTAGGCCAGAGCTGAGCAGTGGATCTCAGAGAGTTTCCTCTCTGATCTGTCTTCTGACTTCAGGAACTCTTGGATCTCCTGATGAACCGAGTCGTCGTTCAGCTCAATCAGACAATGGAAGATGTTGATGCTTCTCTCAGGAGAGATATCATTTCTGTTCATTTCCTTCAGGTTGTTGATGGCTCTTTGGATGCCTTCTTTATTGTTCTCTGTCTGACCCAGCAGACCTCCTAAGACTCTCTGGTTGGACTCCAGAGAGAGGCCATGAAGGAAGCGAACAAACAGGTCCAGGTGACCATTTTTACTTTTGAATGAATCCTCCATGTTATCTGCCAGAAAGTCGTCCAACATATAATCAAGTGCACCATCAGAACATTGGCTATAATCATCTTCTGGGAAAGATTCATCTTCATCACAGTCATCTGGTACAATTGTGTCCCTGTTGGTGTAACGATAAAACATGTAGACTGCAGCCAGAAACTCCTGAATGCTCAGATGAACAAAGCAGTAGACTGTGCTCTGGAAGATCACGCTCTCTGTTTTGAAGATCTCGGTGCAAACTCCTGCAAACACCAAGGCCTCTGTGACATCAAGACCACACTGCTCCAGGTCTTCTTGGTAGAACATGATGTTTCCCTTCTCCAGATGCTCAAATGCCAACCTCCCCAGCTTCAGAAGAACTTCCTGTCAGCCTCCATCAGCTCCTGTGGACTTGTCTCTTGTCCCTCACCATACTTGTTCTTCTTCCTCTTTGTCTGGACCAGCAGGAAGTGGGAGTACAGGTCAGTCAGGGTCTTGGGCAACTCTTCTCTCTGGTCTGTGGTCAACATGTGCTCCAGGACTGTAGAAGTGATCCAGCAGAAGACTGGGACTTGACACATGATGTGGAGGCTCCTGGACATCTTGATGTGTGAGATGATTTTGGTGGACAGCTCTTCATCACTGAATCTCTTCCTGAAGTACTCCTCCTTCTGAGTGTCAGTGAAGCCTCGGACCTCTGTTACTCTGTCAATGCATGTAGGAGGGATCTGATTGGCTGCTGCAGGTCTGGAGGTGATCCAGACCAGAGCCGAGGGAAGCAGGTTCCTCCGGATGAGGTTTGTCACCAGCACGTTGACTGATGATGTCTGTGTGACATCAGACACAACCTCCCTGTTGTTGAAGTCCAGTAACAGTCGGCTTTCATCCAGGCCGTCAAAGATGAACAGGACTTTACAGACAGCCAGCTGCTCTGCTGTGACCTTCTGTAATGTTGGATGGAAAACATGGAGCAGCCTGAGAAGACTGAACTGCTGATCTCTGACCAGGTTCAGCTCCCTGAATGAAAGCAGAACCAGCAGACTGATGTTTTGGTTCTCCAAGCCCTCTGCCCAGTCCAGAGTGAACTTCTGCACCGAGAATGTTTTTCCAACGCCAGCCACGCCGTTGGTCAGAACCAATCTGATGTGTTGCCTCTGTTGGTCAGATAAGACTTTAAAGATGTCGTGACACTTGATTGGAGTTTCATGGAGGTTCCTCGTCATTGAAGCTGTCTCCAGCTGCCTGACCTCATGTTGGGTATTGACCTCTTCACTCTGTCCCTCTGTGATGTAGAGCTCAGTGAAGATCTTGCTGAGGAGGGTTCCACTTCCTGTTCCATCAGTTCCTTCAGTCACATGTTCACATCTGCTCCTCAGACTGATCATATGTTGATGTAAAACCTCCTGCAGAGCACTACTTGCTGAAAGACAAGAGACAATGTCAGACTGAAGAGAATCCAAAAATCTGGTTTTCATCAGCTAATGAAGAAACAAGACAAGCAAAAAAAATGTCAGAAATCATGACATCAGCAGACAAGTGCTGTCTCACTTTGTATGATGCTGGACTGATCCATCCTGGACTTTTGTCCACACTGGGGGCAGGATAAGTCTCCTGATGAATAAGTCTGGTCCCAGTATGAGGTGAGGCATTGTCTGCAGAACCAGTGTCCACAGCTGGTAGAGACTGGATCGTTCAGGACATCCTGACACAGAGCACAGCAGGACAGCTGCTGTTCCACTGGAACATCACTCCTCCTGTTTTCTCTGTGAAGACCAATGTGATTTGTTGTTGAAAAATATCTGGAAGTTCACAGAGATAATGTTCTCTTTGAATTAAACATTGAGTTGTAATGAAAGTAATTTACTTAAACTCTGCTGATTTCATATGGAATGGACAACAGCTTTCCCTATTGATTGTCTTATAAAACATTAAAACTGGGGTAGGCAGGATTTGTTTGAAAAAAAAATTATTAACTTTTTTCCTGGTTGGTACCTGAAGTACAGAGGTTCATCTTTGGACAGGTCACTCTGACAGCTGGGAACTGGAGACACTGTTCTCACTCTCAGTATTTTAGCAGAGACTAGTCATTTTTAATTCATTATCAGAGACTCTCTGCTGCAATTGAGTTATCTCTTCAGTTCCAAATTTTCACAATATGACCTTGCTGGGTGAGATCTGCCATTCAGAACTTTAGCTCAGATGTTCTGCTGCTATTGGATCATTGGAGAAGCTTCTCTTTTTTTCTACAACAATGTAGTAAAGTCCTCCGCTTTTATACATTTTTTCACAGATGCTCAGTCTGTGTCTTTTTTTTGGGCGGGAGGGGGGCTCAGTCAGTCTCAGTGCGTCAGTTTACAGTAGAAACTGTCTCTTACTGTGTGTGTGAGGGTCCAGGTTGGTCCCTGAAGTACAGAGGTTCATCTTTGGACAGGTCACTCTGACAGCTGGGGACTGGAGACACTGCTCTCACTCTGTGGCTCTGACCTCTGCAAACACAAACATGTGTTATTCAGTATCATTTTAATTCTTACCTTCTCATGCAGTGTTGTTAATTTCCTATTATATTTATTGTTACTTCCCTGTTTCCTGAGACCCCTTCAGGAAATGTAACAACCATTGCCATTTTACCTTAAGTCAGCCTCAATGCATCATCCTACATGAGGTCAGTTTACAGTAGAAACAGTCTCTTACCGTGTGTGTGAGGGTCCAGGTTGGTTCCTGAAGTACAGAGGTTCATCTTTGGACAGGTCACTCTGACAGCTGGGGACTGGAGACACTGCTCTCACTCTGTGGCTCTGATCTCTGAAAAAAACAATGTGTTTCATTCCTATTATTTTAGTATTATTCAAATTCCGCTGCTGAACAGTCCTCAAGAACAGACCTGTTCAAGCACTGGTAGAAGAGGGTAAAACATCAGAGTAAAAATAAATGAACTATCAGATGTTTTGCTGCAGAAATAACATCAGTAGTTTTTGGTGAGGAGTCCCAGTTTTAAGGTTCAGCATCATAAATGTAAATCTGTTAGTGGACCATTCTGTCCTCATCATTCCTGGTGTATCATTTCATTAGGTAGGAGAAATCATTTACTGTGTGTGTGAGGGTCCAGGTTGGTTCCTGAAGTACAGAGGTTCATCTTTGGACAGGTCACTCTGACAGCTGGGGGCTGGAGACACTGCTCTCACTCTGTGGCTCTGATCTCTGAAAAAACAACGTGTTTCATTCCTGTTATTTTAGTATTATTCAAATTCTTCTGCTGAACAGTCCTCAAGAACAGACCTGTTCAAGCACTGGTGGAAGAGGGTAAAACATCAGAGTAAAAATAAATGAACTATCAGATGTTTTGCTGCAGAAGCAACATCAGTAGTTTTTGGTGAGGAGCCCCAGTTTAATGGTTCAGCATCATAAATGTAAATCTGTTAGTGGACCATTCTGTCCTCATCATTCCTGGTGCATCATCTCATTAGGTAGGAGAAATCCTTTACTGTGTGTGTGAGGGTCCAGGTTGGTTCCTGAAGTACAGAGGTTCATCTTTGGACAGGTCACTCTGACAGCTGGGGACTGGAGACACTGCTCTCACTCTCTGGCTCTGACCTCTGCAAAAACAAACATGTTATTCACAGTATTTAACTATCTTTCTTAATCTTAGTAGATAAAACATCAGAGTAAAGGTAAATAGATGTTTCTTCAAGGAGTAAATTCTGACATGGAGGTTTTGAGGTGTTCTGCTACTGACCTACTGGAGTTTCTGGTGACAGATAGCAAAGCTCTCAGTTTCACTACAAATGGTTCATCACCATGAGCGTAAATCTATTGTTGGATCATTTTGTCTTAGGTCGGCCTCAGTGCAGTGTTTTGTGTTTTTGGGGAGTATCATCACAAGGTCAGTTTGTTGCCAGCACTTACTGTAGCCTACTTTGTGTCCTACATAGGCCTACATTATCCTCAGCATTGTACAAGTTCTGTCCCATTGCAGCTGCCTGCCACACCTGGGGTCATCACTGGCAACAGAATAGGGTGTTATGTCACTATAAAGATGATAGAATAATAAAGGTTGCTGCTTCACAAGTGACACCATGACGCCTGGCTATTACACACAACTTCATCATCATCGCCTGTCATAAACATCTTGGCTTGTCCTCATCCTCTTGTATGATCACACTTTCCATTCTTCTGCATCATTGTCTCTTACCTTCCCAGCATCTTAAGTTACAATCTCATCATAATGAGCATTTCTTATGCAGCATCAATAATTCATTCTCCACTGAATTATTGCCAGCTTTCCACTCATGCATTAATGGCAGTCTCCCCTGCATCATTTTGCCATTACTATAATAGTTATTTGTCAACTGCCCTGCATTGCTGCTACCTGCTACCCTGCCTTTAATGCTGGTCCTTTCTACTTTAATTATTGGCTTCTCCCCTGCATCACTAGTCATTAACGATGGAATTAATGAATCTGTGATACGGTGAAAATGTGTGACATTTGTAGGGGTAATTGCACTGATGGATTATGTTTCAGTGGGTAATTTTATATCAAGCTGTTCTCAGAGCATCATCTTCCATCAGGTCAGTTTACAGTAGAAACTGTCTCTTACTGTGTGTGTGAGGGTCCAGGTTGGTTCCTGAAGTACAGAGGTTCATCTTTGGACAGGTCACTCTGACAGCTGGGGACTGGAGACACTGCTCTCACTCTGTGGCTCTGACCTCTACAAGCACAAACATGTGTTATTCAGTATCATTTTAATTCTTACCTTCTCATGCAGTGTTGTTAATTTCCTATTACATTTATTGTTACTTCCCTGTTTCCTGAGACCCCTTCAGGAAATATAACAACCATTGCCATTTTACCTTAAGTCAGCCTCAATGCATCATCCTACATGAGGTCAGTTTACAGTAGAAACAGTCTCTTACTGTGTGTGTGAGGGTCCAGGTTGGTTCCTGAAGTACAGAGGTTCATCTTTGGACAGGTCACTCTGACAGCTGGGGACTGGAGACACTGCTCTCACTCTGTGGCTCTGACCTCTGCAAGCACCAATGTGTTTCATTCCTATTATTTTAGTATTATTCAAAGTCTTCTGCTGAACAGTCCTCAAGAACAGACCTGTTCAAGCACTGGTGGAAGAGGGTAAAACATCAGAGTAAAAATAAATGAACTATCAGATGTTTTGCTGCAGAAATAACATCAGTAGTTTTTGGTGAGGAGTCCAGTTTTAAGGTTCAGCATCATAAATGTAAATCTGTTAGTGGACCATTCTGTCCTCATCATTCCTGGTGTATCATTTCATTAGGTAGGAGAAATCATTTACTGTGTGTGTGAGGGTCCAGGTTGGTTCCTGAAGTACAGAGGTTCATCTTTGGACAGGTCACTCTGACAGCTGGGGGCTGGAGACACTGCTCTCACTCTGTGGCTCTGATGTCTGCAAAAACAAACATGTGTTATTCAGTATCATTCTAATTCTTACCTTCTCATGCAGTGTTAACAACACAGTGTTTCACTGTTGGCTTTTTTCATATACGTTCCCTGATTGTGCAGAATAAAGTCTGTATTGTTGATTATGTTTTCCTGTTTCCTTTTTGTACTGTTAATTTCCTATTATATTTATTGTTACTTCCATGTTTCCTGAGACCCCTACAGGGAATCTAGCAACCATAGATATGAATCTATTAGTGGATCATTTGCCCTAAGTCATTCTCAATGCGTCATCTACATCAGGTCAGTTTACAGTAGAAACTGTCTCTTACTGTGTGTGTGAGGGTCCAGGTTGGTTCCTGAAGTACAGAGGTTCATCTTTGGACAGGTCACTCTGACAGCTGGGGACTGGAGACATGCTCTCACTCTGTGGCTCTGACCTCTGCAAACACAAACATGTGTTATTCAGTATCATTTTAATTCTTACCTTCTCATGCAGTGTTGTTAATTTCCTATTATATTTATTGTTACTTCCCTGTTTCCTGAGACCCCTCAGGAAATGTAACAACCATTGCCATTTTACCTTAAGTCAGCCTCAATGCATCATCCTACATGAGGTCAGTTTACAGTAGAAACAGTCTCTTACTGTGTGTGTGAGGGTCCAGGTTGGTTCCTGAAGTACAGAGGTTCATCTTTGGACAGGTCACTCTGACAGCTGGGGACTGGAGACACTGCTCTCACTCTGTGGCTCTGATCTCTGAAAAAAACAATGTGTTTCATTCCTATTATTTTAGTATTATTCAAATTCCGCTGCTGAACAGTCCTCAAGAACAGACCTGTTCAAGCACTGGTAGAAGAGGGTAAAACATCAGAGTAAAAATAAATGAACTATCAGATGTTTTGCTGCAGAAATAACATCAGTAGTTTTTGGCGAGGAAATCCAGCAAAATGGTTCAGCATCATAAATGTAAATCTGTTAGTGGACCATTCTGTCCTCATCATTCCTGGTGTATCATTTCATTAGGTAGGAGAAATCATTTACTGTGTGTGTGAGGGTCCAGGTTGGTTCCTGAAGTACAGAGGTTCATCTTTGGACAGGTCACTCTGACAGCTGGGGGCTGGAGACACTGCTCTCACTCTGTGGCTCTGACCTCTGCAAAAACAACTGTATTTCATTCACAATATTTTATTATTATTCCAATTCATACATTCTCCTGGACAGTTCTCAGGAACATACCTGTCCAAGCACCAAAGGAGGAGGGTAAAACACCAGGGTAAAGACAAATGAATGTTTTGTCAAGTTGCAAATTCTGACATGAAGTTCTGAGGAGTTTTTCTACAATAGTATCATCAGTAGTTTATTGTGATGAAGCTCTCTCATTGTTTCACCACAAACACTTTAGTAGATCATTTTGTGTTTGTTCTCAGTGCATCATCTTCCATCAGGACTGTCTTTCAGCACCATGAATGTAAATCTTTTTTTGGATCATTTTGTCTTCAGTCTTTCCTGGTGCATCATCTCTCATCAGGTAATTTTCACAGTAGAAAGAGTCACTTACTGTGTGTGTGAGGGTCCAGGTTCATTCCTAAAGTACAGAGGTTCATCTTTGGACAGGTCACTCTTCATGGACAGGTAGCTGGGGACTGGAGACACTGCTCTGGCCTCCTCTTCTTCCAAATCACTCACCCCTGGGCTTCAGTCGCTCTGAGGGAGACCAGTGACACTGACTGTCAGTTCTCACACACAAGAATCACACAAGGACTGGGCGAACATGAAGTAACACATGGCACAATGAAAACAATTATTTTCTGTGTCTTATATATGTTTTTATGGGATCAAGTGTAAATTGTAATCGTAATTCTGGATACAGAGATGCACCAGGCAGTAGTGACTTTAAGTAACAAATGGGTGTTAGAATGAGGATCTCAACAACATCTAACATGACGAAAAGTGTCATTAAATATGTTGGACCAAACTGAAACTATGTGTTGTCATTGTGTGCATCACTACAAACACATCTCATACTGTATTGTCCCCTCAGTGTCTATGTGTAGCATCCTCTTAGATTAAACTACATTATTCATTATTCTATGTGAGACCAGCTGCCATGGTATGGTATGAGTAACAGATACTAACAATGGGTCTTTTCTGATTGATTGTTGTTGATGTTAACTTGGTTTATCTTGGTTTAGTGACTCAGTGTTTCACTGTTGGCTTTTTCATAGTACTTTTACCTCATTGTGCTGTTTCTGTTTTGTTTTGACCAATTCCTGTTATATTTATGGTCATTTTCCTGTTTCCTGAGACCTTTTTGGGAATGTAACATAGGGTGACCAGACGTCCCAGATTTCCAGGGACAGTCTCTGTTTTGGGTGACCTGTCCCCGGTTAAAGCTGTCCCCGAAAATGTCCCCAATTTTGACACTGAATGAGGGAAAAATGTGCCCAGACTCAAACACCACCTTTCAGACCATGTACCACTATGTCCCATGCAACAGCATCAACAAAATGGAACTGTATTAAAATCAAAGAATAGCCTACATTTATAAAGTGCACTCACAAAAGTCACTCATCAGGGGGACAGACCACATTCACAGTTCCAGTATAGAAATTGGGCTCATATATTATCTCTTTCTCCTTCTATCTCCTCTCCTTTTATTCTACGCAGGCTCCTGAGGCGGAGGTGGATGAATGAGAGGATCACAGTGATGTCACCCATTTTGATTTATTAACCTGTTGTGTAATAAAAGCTGGTCAAAATACATGAAAAAGTACTTGTCCCCATTTTGTGAAAAAACATTGAATATTATTGTAATGATTTTTCACCACTGCATTGAAAATGTCCCCGATTTTCATGTCAGATATCTGGTCACCTTAATGTAACAGCATAGACATGAGTCTCTTGTAGTGTAGTAGCTTAGCTCAAAAACAGGACGTATTGTACATTTTGTGATAAAAGCATGACAAATGCACTCTGAAAATAATTGGATATGGAGCCATCTTGAAATTTCAATATGGCGGCCATGGCAGCCATTTTTCAAGCCTTAAGTCGGTCTCAGTGCATCATCTTCCATCAGATCAGTTTACAGTAGAAGCTGTCTCTTACTGTGTGTGTGAGGGTCCAGGTTGGTTCCTGAAGTACAGAGGTTCATCTTTGGACAGGTCACTCTGACAGCTGGGGACTGGAGACACTGCTCTCACTCTGTGGCTCTGACCTCTGCAAACACAAACATGTGTTATTAACAGCATTTTATCTGCTACAGAAATAGCACCAGCAGGTTGTGGTCATAAAACCAGAGGACTGTCTTTCAGCACCATGAATGTAAATCTTTTTTTGGATCATTTTGTCTTCAGTCTTTCCTGGTGCATCATCTCTCATCAGGTAATTTTCACAGTAGAAACAGTCACTTACTGTGTGTGTGAGGGTCCAGGTTCCTTTCTGAAGTACAGAGGTTCATCTTTGGACAGGTCACTCTTCATGGACAGACAGCTGGGGACAGGAGACACTGCTCTGTCCTCTTCCTCCATAGCGTCACCCCTCACTCTGAGAGGGAAACAGTGACACTGACTGCCAGCTCTCATACAAGAATCACATGAAGACTGGGAAAACAAACCGTAACACACTCCTGTTCTTTCGGTGTCTTTGTGAGGACAGAAGCTCATTCGCTAACCCTGCCTCAGAGCCTGTGACAGTAAATGTTAATGTTTTAATATTCACTTCCCTTCTTCTGCTCTGCCCTGTTCAGCGTTTTCTTAGACAACTGACTTTCACTTTCACTACCGTCTTCACCTAGCATGATACTGTTAACCCATGTGGTTTTTGCTTGAGATGTTTTTTGTTTGTTTAAATCCAGATTTAGAGGTTTAAATTCCAATTATTCAAATGAGTTAATTGAATGTCTGTTAAATAGAAGTCTCTGCAGCACGGTTAGAGGGAGCAGGAGGCCCACGAAGTCATGCAGTGGCACCATAACAGCTTCATGCTCAGACTCCCACAGACACATCAGACACTTTTCTTTCTCATACAATGCTTGAAGTTCAAAGTGAGACAACAGCTGTTCAGCATTTCTTACATTCATCATTCAAAGAATCATCACTTCCTCTATAACGCTCATGTGCTACCAGTACACTGAAGTTACAGGAGGAAGTGCCCGGTTTCATGAAAAATATAACTGATGCATCACTGAGGAATACTTTGATGAGCTGCATCAGTAGGAAATCAACCAATAAATTCAGAATCCATCATATGGATTTAACACTTCATCAGTGGCCTGGAACAACTGAGGAACTACTGAACATTTTCTAAGAGGTGTTACAGGCCAAGAATGAAAAATAAATGGTATAAAAAATACACTGAAGACTATTTCCGTGGCTCTAATGACAAAAACATCTGCTGGTTATGAGAAGGTTTAATGTTTGTAGGATCCTCTTGGTTTATTATGTGTTATTATGTGACTAACAGCTGTCAGAGATAATAACAGGTGGATAGTCAGTGATGTATCTTTGTCTCTGTCTATGACCATCACTTTATTTGTATAAAAACAAAAGATGTTTCAGTGGAAACAGAAAATGACTTTTATCTGTGATTTTATAGCATTTAACTTACTGTGTGTGTGAGGGTCCAGGTTGGTTCCTGAAGTACAGAGGTTCATCTTTGGACAGGTCACTCTGACAGCTGGGGGCTGGAGACACTGCTCTGCCCTCCTCCTCGACAGGGCCACTCATCTTCTGGACCTGAGTCACTCTGAGATGAAACCAGTGACACTGACTGTCGGCTCTCACACAAGAATCACACAAGGACTAAGAGAACGGGAATTTCTGACATATAATGTGGATATGAGTAGTTATTTTTAATGTCCAAAGCTGTTAGGAATGTATTTAGGGATAATTCAGAATACACTGATGCCTGATTGCCAGATATAATAAGGAAGTAGTGACAGTGAGTATCCAGTGGGTGTCACTACAGTAACATACAGAATTCTGTTTTCAAGTGGATCAGTTTTCAAGCAGCTGTCAGTTAGTTTCACACCATGTGGTTTCACAAAATCAACTTCTTGTCTCTCCTAGTCACATGTCACTCACCTATAGCACTCACCAATAACAGGCAGGGAGAAGGTAAGTGTGAGAAAAACTACACCAGCTTAAAGGTAGAGTCTGGAATCTGGTTTTTGCTCAGAAATAAAGACTAGACTTGCTGTCATAAAGCTGTCTTAGCTTTTCCATAAAAATAATGATAACACAATTTAATATATTCACTCACTCACTCACTCTCTCTCTCTCTCTCTCTCTCTCTCTCTCTCTCTCTCTCTCTCTCTCTCTCTCTCTCTCTCTCTCTCTCTCTCACACACACACACACGCACACACACACACAATACCTGCAAACTGAGAAGGGGTGGAAAAGGTGACAAACTAAATCCCTGTAGGGGGGGTCTGGGGGCATCATTTTAACCAAGCATTCTGGTGCACTCTGAGAAGATCATAAAGGCAAAACACAACATTTGCTTCAGATAAAAAAAAAAAAAGTACATTTAGTAGTGACTGAGGTTCCTATCACTGTAATGGACAGAATGGCTGGAGTGTCTGAAAGTGGTCTAGAGGGGAGCTGTGGCTGGTGAGCAAAAACAAAACCCAGTTTTTAAACCTTTTGGCCTGGATCAGCCTTTCAAAGGCCTGTTTCCTCTGCTTCACCATGGGCCTCTTTCAGGCCACACTTTCCACCACCTCTGCCTTATTTGCATCTGTAGGTCTATCTTGATAGCTGTACTGTCAGATATTAATATATGAAAGGAGGCTCCCACATGCTTGAGCTTTACACTACTGAATAATCAGAACAGACATGTGCTGTGATTTTCAGCCTTCTATGATTGTATTTTCAGCCTATAGCCTTTATCCTACAGCAGCTGATCTATCTGATGATCAGTGGTGTTTCTCTTCTATAATAAACATTCTACATCTCAGTATTTGCAGGTATGACACACACACACATACACACACACACGCACATCTGTTGCTGTGTTGTCTCCATCTCCTTTGCACTCTGGACTGGGCTGTCTGTCTGTTCTTTTGGCTCCCAGGTGTGCATGGGCTTAGATCTGAGTTCTCAACGGGCCGGACCGGACGTGTCAGTTCCAGTGGTGTCATTTAAATTTTATGGCAAGGATGAAACCCTCCCAGGGGTGTCACCCCTGGGAGGGTTATCACTATCAATCCAGACCAATCCTACCTTTAACTGTATTGTAAGACACTTGTATACATTTCACCTGGTGAATATGCAGGCATTAAATGCACAAACAAATATAACATATAACATACCTACAGAAACCAGCAGCTGTATGAACACTGTACAATGTTTCAATCAAAACCTTTTCAAGTTTCAAAATATCTCAGTGACTTGAAATGAACTTTATGAATCACTTTGTAGAAGGTCTCTTACTGTGTGTGTGAGGGTCCAGGTTTACCTCTGAAGTACAGAGGTTCATCTTTGGACAGGTGAGTCTTCACAGACAGACTGGGGACTGGAGACACTGCTCTGTCTTCAGCTCACACACATAATAATGAGGACAAACAGGTCAGTTCAAAATTCATACCCCAAATGCCAAACACAGACACACTGTATACAGACACACAGATTGTTATCTGCTGCTGTTCTCTCTCTGCCTCTGACTGTTCTTCTGTCCACAGTGACCACAGACTGTCTACAGTAAAATATTAATAATGTTGTATTAACACTCACCTGCCTCCAGTTCCCCCCCTCCTGCTCTGCCCAGGTAAAATGGAGTCTGAACTACCTGACAGGACAACTTAAAGTTAATGTTCAACCGCCCCCTCCCTCCTCTCAGGCAGGTAGATCACCTGATCAGGGTGGCTCTGCCCCTCTGTTTACAGAAAAGCTGTCTGGGCTCAGGATCAAGACTCAGTAGCACAACTGAAAGGAACAAATGACAAACTCAAAACAGTTCACCTTTATTTAGGCTGTTTGGAGGAAAAGGGTTCACCTCGGGTGAAACAGGCATACTTACTGATTCTGAACTCCCAGATTCTGAACTTGTGATGCAGCATTTGAGGGTGACGACGTTGCTGTGAACCAGTCACACTCAAAACTCTACACAGAACAGGAATGCATCAATCAATATAAACTTCAGTATGAGATTCATAAGCTCATCGTCTCCAGGAAACCTTTTGCTGCAGATGTGTAATGATCTACCTCCCACTTATTTGGAGCCGTTCTCTAATCTTTGCCAATGAATGAACTTGACCTGGAGCCCAGAGCCACGAGTTTTTGCACCTTAAATGAACAGAAGCAGCTGGCATCAAGAATTTAGGTCATAACTTGTAGAGCCCAGATCCATGAGTCCCAGTCTGACAGGTCTCTTCCTCTGCTGTTATGTGTTTCCCTGGCCCCTTCCCGCTCTTTCTTAACACTTTTATATGTATGAATGGTGCTATATAAATAAATAAAGTTTTATTAAAGGTTAAGGTTAGCAGTAACCTGCTGTAGTATAAAAAGTTGGTTCAGATCTCCACTTCTCGCCAGATCGTTCTGTTCAGTTCAGCTCTCTACGTCTTAGTATCTTTCTCTTTATGTTGTTGTAATACTTGGGGATCTACCTGTACCTCAGGGTGAAACCTGAGCTTCACTGTCTGCCAGCCAAACCTGCTCTAAAGACTCCCTGCCCCCCTGAACTGTAATTATACTCAGTGTAGTGTATTGATGTGTTGATGAAAAAAATAATCACAGCAGACACGTCTTCTCTCACCGATAAAAAGACTTTACTGTGGGAAAGGACAATCTCAAAACCTCTGGCCAAATTTGAGGGAATCTCTGGTGCCAACTGTAGGATTCCCTCCTGTTCAGCTCCAGCACTCTCCTTATATATTGTTTCTTGACACATTCCTTAGACAGGGAGACACCACTATGCAGATGATAACCTCTGACCTAACTTTTGAACTTTCAGGCTAAAGAAACACCTGGTTTATATGACTGTCCAGTCTTATATGGCACAGAAACATATGTTTACACAAACAGAGAGAATCAGAAACACAGGTTATACAAGCAGAGCAGGGGATCAGACACTACAGCAGTGTGTCACTTCATTTAACCTTGGTTTTACCTGAGTGTCTTTATCCACTGTGATGCTGTTTTTATTAACAGTCCCCCCCCCCCCCCCCCCGCATTGGTACCAGTGATGCCCTCTGTGACACCCTGTCCTTTATGGCTGTGTATACCTTTATGTCTCCTAGATCTCAGTGGGTGTTGCTAGGTAGTTGCTACCTGGGTACACCTGAGCCCAGTGTTCCCTGGGGGGCTTTTTGGATCCTTCACACTTCTCTCCTGATGAGTGACACACCAGAGGAAGCTCGTTTCAGATTTTCCCTCTTATTCTTTTGTTTTCTTGTTTTTTCTCTTTTTTGGGGAGCATGCTTCATCCCTCCATCATTCTGCACTCATGCATACACACTGCATACACACTGCCACCACTGACTGACCTTTGTTGAAAAGAAACTACTGGCCTAATTGATTTACCTCCTTGCAGGTAAAATCACCATGGCAACCTCTGAAGGTAGGCAGGGTGACACACAGGTGTTTTCAGTTGCATCGTTAGAGACGTAGTGCTCATCACCCACTCCACTGTTAAAGTGCAGCACGCACACACACACACACACACACACACACACACACACAAACAGGTTGCAGCTCCTTTATGCCAGTGTTCAGAGAGCTGACCATATGTCTATCTGATTAGGTCTGTCTGTTCAACATGTGAATGTTGATCTTATGGCTCTGGGTTCTATTCCCATGTTGACAGAGACCACACAGCAGCAACAGCAGGCCTGCCCTTTTGGAAGCAGCCATCACGTTCCCGTCATTAGGGGCCAGGCAGCGTAAGCGCCAATAAGCGTCTCAGTTTTAAAACTTTGAAAATTCCTAACAAACCAACTGTACATGCTAGAGTTTTGCAACTTTCACCAAAATGTCGCCCCAATACTGCAGAAACTTTGTACATTCAAACTCAGTGCAAATTATTAAGTCCATCACTCTGTTTTTTTCAAAAGCTGTAAAACTTAGTAAACCTTTCTTGTCCCACAACTTTTGCTCAGTTGACACCAAATTTGCTGCACTGCATCTTCAGACCGTCCTCCACAAAGTTAACTCCAGGATTTTTGATATCTGAAAAATTGAGCCTACAGTGCATGAAAAGGTTAGACTGTAAACAGCTCCTGAAAAAATGGACAATATTTTGTCATTGTGGCTGATGAAGTTTTGAAAATTTCAGAATTTTATCTCAAAAACTGAACTTTTGAAAAACATGTTGAATTCTGCTCTCATGGGAACAACTGCAGTCAATGGAAGAATGGTGTTTTACAGCAGATTTTTCACTTATGGAGCAAAAGACTTATCATCAAAAACAAGTGACCATTTCCATGTTGTCGAGATACAATATATGTATTTTCGGACTTTTGTCTTGATAACTGAATTTTTGACATTTCAGCAATTTTTGACATCTGCCTTGACAGCTGCTGCCTGGCTGGTGACTGCCTGGGTCTATTTGTTAAGCCACACACCATGCCTTATCTCTGGCAAATTAGCTCAGTGAGTTACAGGCTGGTTCTTGGTGTCAAATGTTGTGAGTTTAAGTCTCAGTTAAGGCAGAAAGGACATTGTAATGCTGATCTTTTGGTTGTCTCTATTTCTCCGTATTTTGTCTTATTACTCAACATTGCCTTAATTTGTCCAAAATTGCCTGGCCCCGACCACTGCTGCAAAGCAGCTTAAATTTCACTGATGTGATTGTCTTGTGGCTTGTTTTCTACTCTCTAAGTTCAGTCCCTTTTTTCATCTTCTTCAGTGCAACATGACGTTCATTTTTGAAATTATGGTCCCATTTAAGGAAACTAGACGATTAAGCAGGGTAAGTTTAGAGCATGGTTACATGTAACTGACAACTACCTATCAAGTGAACTTTGATAATGATGTTGTTCAGTAGCCGTGTTTTAACCATGAGCGCCCTGGAAAGTGAAGATTTATCTTGTGACACATTGCTGGGGTCCCAGTCCTCAGGTTGAGAACCATCAGTTTAAACTGGCCACTGTGGCCACACAAATCAACACACACACACAAAGTATTTGATAAAAAATCTCTTTTCTTATTTTAGCTTGGGTTTATTTATTGTACATGATTACAGCAGTGATGGGAGTCACAGGAGAGTTTGGGAGGCGGGGTTTAGAAGTAGTTGACGACTCTGCGGATGGACTGGATGTTGGGGTTCTGGGCCTGCCACTCGTTATGGCTGCAGTAGTCTCCACGCTCCACGATGTACATGCGACCACGGAAGTTTGGCTCCTCGTACATCACCCAGCTGAGGACAGAGGAGGAAGAGTTTCGTAAAACCATTCATCCTGACGTTGCTATCATTAATTAATCTGCTTGGTTAACTTAATGAACCCTTTAATTGTTTGGTCTATCAAGTGTCTGAAAGTATAGAAGTGTTTGTGTTGAACTTACGCTCCGTCTCCGTAGACCTTGACGGAGTTGATGCAGTTCTTGGAGAATCCGCGGCTCTGCAGGAAGGGACAGTCGTCACAGATGTCCACACACTGACCGGAGAAGTTGCAGCCCTCGAACAGCTCGATGCGGTAGTGCTCTCCGTGCTGATGGGAAGTTAGAGAGACAGGGAGGGGGGGACAGGTCACATTGGTTTCAAGAAGAGAAGGACTAGCATTACACTTCAGCTGTTTTCTCTGACATGCAGGAATGTTGTAGTTTCTCCTAGAGCTCGGCCTCCATGAAGATCACTGCAGAATTTTCGTAGTTTGTTTCCACTGAGTGTAAAAGATGCAAAACTGTGAGATTCGATGGAAGATGACACTTCAGGAAGTCTTAGAGGTCATGTTTCTGTTTGCAGTGTTCAACACAGCTTCATTTGATTAAGATTTAGTTTTCTTTTTTTTCTTCTTTTCTTGACATTTGATGTTAAAACTCAAGTATTTTGAATACACATGTTGAAATCCATAAAAACTTGTGAAGGGAAACACACACTTCTAGAGACTCCCAGAATCCCATCAAATGACTCTGCTAAGGTCAAGAGACAGAGCTCTGGATCTACAGCTCCCACCTATCCACAGAATGTTCTTTTTTACTGTGGATCTAAGTATGAGTCCAAGGGACATCATGTGACCTGTTGGTAAGTAAAGAACTTAAAGTCTGTCAGAGGGGTCTACCATGCGGATGGGCTTGCAGGATCCCATGTGGTCGTTGTGGGAGTTCCACCTCTGGAATTCAGGGTACTCTCCATGCTCCAGGATGTACTGCTGGCCCTTGAAGTCAGGGTGGTCGTAGCAGATCCAGGCTCCACTCTCCACACGGATAGAGTTCACCCTGAAAGTACACCAAGGATTAGGCAAACTTGCAATGTGAAAAACAGGAATTGTCCATGAGGGCCTGTAGCACAGAAGCTGTGGAGATCCTCTGGATTAGATCCCTGGTACTCTGAGTGGTAGCTATCATGAGGACATAACCACCAAACACATCATGTCTGCTGCTCTGATATGAGGTCACTGCATGAGTAAAACATGATGTCAAACAAAGATGCTTGAAATGATCAAGGCTGAGTACTGACAAAGAAACATGAAACATTCTAAGAAATACGAATATTTTGTTCTGTCACCTGTTCATGAAGCCACGGTCCTGGAAGTTATCACAGTCTCCTCTGACCTCCAGCTTCCTGCCAGTGAAGCACTTCCCCTCATAGAAGGTAATCTGAAAGAAAAATACAGTCATGTGATCACTGACCTGTGCCTGCTGCCTTTACATGTCTGTAACGAGGGATTTTAAAGAGCAGCTCCTGACTGTGAGAGTAGATTGACAGTGCAGAAGAGATACCGATTTAAAGGTACAATAAGATGATTCAGCTGAAGTCGGACATCTTGCTTTTGTAATTTCCTCTACATGTTGTGAGTTAACCAGGATCAAACAGAGCTCCTTTGTCTTTTATCATGTTACACTTCAAACAGCCTTTATAGTGATATCTGTGACAGACACAGACGTTTTGTGAAGAAGTTATCAAATTATCAGAAGTTACGGTGTTGCTAGATTCATTTTCATCCCTGAGTAAAGCACAGGGCAGTTAATAACAAGAAGTTTAACCTGTAACAGCTGCATCTGTAACCACGCCCAGCAGTGATGTCACACTGTGCTGCCACACCCTAGAGCACACCTCCACATCACCGCAGCAGGGTGAGAAGTGAAACCAGTAAAGATCAAAACCAAGAGGCTGAGTTACCAAAACTAAACTGAACTACAAAGAAGTGGTTACTTGGTATTCCACAGTAGTTAGTCACACCACCAACCACACACATTAACTGTAACTCATCAACCATCTGCCGGTGGTTAGTTTTATCATCCAACCAGATTCTGTCTTGAGGCCTTTTCCCAAAAAAGGAATGTTTAAAATTAGATTTGTATTGAATTTCTGAAATGACTTCCAGCATCAGACCCACAAAGATTCAACTTTTAGAGTTGAATGAAACAGTTGCCAGTTGCTCAGTCCTGTATCAGATTGACCACATGGACCCTGTGACAGTCAGTTAAACCTCCACATTTCAAACGTTAAAATCCTGCTGCGCTCGCCAGCATCCCACAGCCACTGCCGCCCTACTCACCTTTCCAGAATACTGCGACATTTTTGCCCACTGGATGTCGTCCAACCTGGCCCACACCACACACACAGTGTAACAGAGAAAAAGTTGGACACCCCAATATATATGGCAGGGGTCGAATGAGGGACGAACGAGGGGTGAGGTCCAGGCCCGGCAGACAAAAGACAGGCTTTAAAGTTTCTGCTGCCTCAACACTTTCCCTTCATCCTGATGTGTCTGCTGATTCTGCTGTGTGTGTGTGTGTGTGTGTGCGCGCGTGTCTGTGTATGTGTGTCTCAATAGAATGTGCTTGGCCTGAACTTTGCAGGGTCAATATATTGCACATACCACGCTTCTATAGAGACAGTGAGGGACGCACACAGAGCTCTGAGTGTCAGTGTTCTCATACAACATTTACATTGCATTTCTTACAGGCTGTAGGAGAGAGGGAAAAATACGTTTTATTGTGTAGCCTCTTTAAAAACCTGAGCGTCAAATCAGATTCCAGTCAGTTTAGATGCAACACAAGACAGGGAGTGAAGAAATGAACGACCTTAAACCCTCACACATTTGCTGAAGGTGTCACAGGTATTGCGTTCCTCGTGAAGAAAATTAGAGATAGAACCAGATCCAGATCCAGAATATGTCATGTTCTGCCTGCAAAGTACCAAAATATTATTGGACAAATGGACTTCAGGTATCAACAGTGTCAAGTGATTCCTGGGGTTGATCTCTGATCAGATCATTGATCCTCTGCCAGCTTATTGTGCCATGGTCTGTCTCCTGTTCCCTGTTCATGTCCTGTTTTATTTTGAGTTCCATATCTAGTCCTCCTGTGTTCTCCCTATGTGTCTCACCTGTATTAACTACACCACCTGTGTCTCATTTCTCCCTTTGTGTTTGTCTTCGGTTGGATCGTCTGCAAGTTCTTTTTCTACCCATAAGTTTAATACAGACATATTTTTTTTCAACTTTACTGGTTTCCATGTTGGTGTCTGCTTTTGGGTCCAGTTCCCTTGTAACCCTGACAGAATGATCCAACTGACGACAATGGGGAAACACTAAGGTAAAATACGTGAGGGAGAAACGAGACACATGCAGTGCCATCAGACACAGGTGAGACACATGAGAGGGAGAGCACAAGACATGGAACTTCAAAATAAAACAGGAAATGAACAGGGAACAGGACACAGACCATGACACATTATAGCTGCTTTAATGTTGAACCCAGTCGGATGGTTCAGGCCTCTGGGTCTGGACTGGATCTGAGGTGATTCATGGGAGGAAAAGAGGCTGACAAATGAATCTTTTGATAACCCCTCAGAGTCACCTGGTGACCCTTTGGAGGGGGGCAACACCTATGTTAACCACAGTCCAATCATTCTATTGTCACCATAAACATACTAATGGCCAGTATGATCAGAAAAATGGAGGGATGTTACACTCCTCACACCTCTGCTGTCTGCTGGGCCGAGGCTGCCCTCTGCTGGTCTCAGTGGTCACAACACCACCATCACTGGACGTGGCACCAATACAGCTTGTCCATGAAATGATTGGTTGATAAAATAATAATAATAACCACAGGTTTTTAGCCGAACACAGCTTTAATGAGAACAATCATAAAAACAGAAATATTTTTTTTATCTTTTTATTTTACATATAAAAAGTCTTTTCTTTCTTAATATAGAAGAGTGATCAGTTGAGGGAGAGCAGCAGACAGTGTTGTCATCTTCAGGAAGTTGTCAAACCATCTATGCATCTAATATAATAATAATAATAATAACATTCATATTAATATTAATAATAATAATAATAATAATAATAATGATGATGATGATAATAATAATTATTTAATCCTAAAAACAGAATTCATCCATCTTAAAATCCAAATTTCACTGATGAGGCATTTACAACATCCGGTTCCACCCTAAAGAATCTGAATAATATACAGTGTGATCTTCAATATAATAACAATAGTTCATAAATAAATACATTGTGTTTTGTTGCAGCTAAATAGGTTATTGTCTCCAGTTCAGATAATGTGCCAGGCAAATAAAAATCTGTTAATTTAGATTTCTTTTTCCAAATTACCCACAATTCCAGTGAGGTGAAAAAAGACATCCCTAATCTCATAGTAAATTCTGCTCAAATTAATTCAACATATTTCTTCCAGTGAAGTCAGCTGCTTCCTACTGCCAGAAGTTACTACAGAAGTTGTAAAAGTTTAAACACCATCACTGTACGCCCACTGGAGACCCCCAGACTTCTGCGTTTCCCTCCAACTCACTGCTGATGTTTTGGAGGTCTACAGATCACAGTTCAGTTCTAAACATCAGCTCTGAGGTCGGGGAGAAAAACATGCTCCTGAGGTTTTCTGTCCATCTCGTGTGACAAAGATGAAACAGTGATTACTTTGTTGGTATTTAACAACTACATCTCCCATGAGGCGTCAACAGCGTTTCTTTGGGATAATGAACAGAAAACCTGAGGAGTGTGTTCTAGTTTTCCAAAAACATGATCAAACCTTAAATCTGATCATTTTTCAGTTGAGTTTGGTGTAGATATCAGGACGAACATGGAAGCAAACAGTAACTGGACCTCCTGCACCTGCTGAGCTGTCAGTCACTGCAGTAGTTGGTGGTGGGGGTGTTGGGTGGGTGGAGGGGGTTGGGCGAGGGTTGAGGTTGGGATGGAAGCTACATCATAGAGCAGGGTGTCCGACTCTGCGGCTGACCCGCCTCCATCTTCTCTACCTCCAGGATCATCCTCCGGAAAACCTCCACTGCTGTCTGAAGAGGAGGAGGAGGAGGAGGAGACGTCAGTTAGCATCTCCAGTCAGAGTTCCTGCAGTGACTGCTGTCTGCCTGCAGGGGGTGGAGGTGCAGCCTGACTAGACGTGATTGACTCACCTGGTTTTCTTTGGCTGAAGACTCGAGGAAGGCAGCGTTCCACGACTCTGCCAGAGCTTTCCCCTCCTCGAAGCTGATCACCCTACACACCAACGACGTCAACAGAGTAAGAGAAAGATCACAACATCTGATCTGACATCAGTTCCTCTTTGCACATGATGTTAAAATGTGATCTGATCCAGATGTCTTAAAATTCACAAAAGTGGTCTGGATCACACTGAATCACACTGGATTTCAGATTTAAGGTTGGTGTGAATATAATGTCCACATTGTGCACACACACATTCTCTGCCTCTTGACTTTCATCCTCCTCCCCTTTTCATTCCCTTACTCTCTCTTTTCTTTCTTCTGTTTGCCATCCTCTCAACTTTTTTTTCAACTTTTCACTTTCATCCTCTCATTTGTTGTGGTCACTCATTGTTTGCCTCCTCGTTCACTCTCCATTGCTTCTGAAACACATTCCTGCTGTAAAAGCTTGTTCTCCTGCTCTAATTGGATCTCTGAGCTGCCTGCAGAGATACAGAGCACACACACACACTCACGCTAGTAATTGGAGCTGCAGTGTTAGCCTTTAGATCAAACTACCGCAGTGTGTGTGTGTGTGTGTGTGTGCATCCACTTTTCACCCTTGAAACAGACTTTAGACATTTACTGTCCAGGCAATGTCCTCCTGCTAACACACACAAACACACACTGACAGGGGCTATTGCATGAACCATGGGTGTGGTTGCTGCTGGACTTATCTGAATCATCATTGTCTTAGATCAGAGAGATGATCAATAATTAACTAATGACTTGATTATTTAAAAGAAGGCTCCTTAATGAGCTTTTGATTTACTACTGTTAACATATTTCACCTCATATTGACCCTCCACCTCCCCCACATCACCTGCAGAGATCTGTGGGAGTGTGTGTGTGTGTGTGTGTGTGGATTGTGTGGACTGTGTGTGCGGAGGTCTGATGTCGACATGATGTGTTCAAGTTATTTTTAATATGGAAACACAACGCAGTCTAGTTCCTGTCACTGTAGGATGGAAATCTCATGTACTTTTGAAACAGTGCAAAGTGAAATCTTTCAAAGCCCCATCAAGCTGGGAGGAACCATGACTTCAAGGAGCAGCCCTGCTGCAGACACACCTGTGTGTGTGTGTATGCGTGCATGCATGCATGCATGTGTGTGTGTTATCTACCTCTCCATGTGCAAGTCTTTCTTGTTTCAACTAAGATAATTGGTACTCTAAGAGAGAGAGAGAGAGAGAGACTGAATTAAACCCAGAGCTGAGTCTGACGAGACAAATAATCACAACTCATGACAAGTATACTGTATGTTACACAATGACAGCTGTCAAAGATAGATAGATAGATAGATAAAATAGATAGATATATGGATAGATTGATTTTATTTCATTATTTCATCTCTAGCACTCTTATCTTTGTTTTCCAGTCGTTTAGTGTCTGCTCCAGTATTACTTTATTATTATTAATATCATACTACTGTCATATCTGCATTGTTTTCATTTACCTGGTCATTTAATGTTTCTGTGTTAATATGTGTGTGTGTGTGTGTGTGTGTGTGTGTGTATGTGTGTGTGTGTGTGGGTGTGGTGGAGTTATTTGTTCTTTTTAACAGCTTTTGTTATGTAAAGCTCTTGTGTTATGTTGTTTGCATGAAAAGTGCTTCACAAATACATTCTAACTGAGACACAGAGATCCTTCATGAGCTGAGACAGGTGGATATTTAATTATTTAAGTTCACATAGATGCAGTTGCCCTACAAAAGCCCCCTTCTCACAGTCATCAAGTCTGACCACAACAGACATGAAACATGTGTTTTAGATTCAGTGTAAATTCCACTGTGTGGGATCTCTGAACAAACATCCAGGTATCCACTTAGAACCCAGAGAACAGAGGCTGTGGGACTTCACTTTAACTTTCCTCCACTATCACAGTGATTCACTGATTTTACGACATATTAAACCTCTGGTTGACCTGACATCAAATTGTCTTTTGATTTTTTTTTGTCTTATTTCTATTCATACATAGGTTAATATGGAGTTTATCTTTTTTATTATTTGTATCTTATGAAGCACTTGTTATCTTATCTTTGATGAATGCTCAACCTCAATGCATTAGGGGCTATAGCTCTAAACCTTATGGTTTGATTTCTTTT